>JAFFST010050913.1:279087-292055 GCA_022414735.1 Noturus placidus | reverse complement strand
CATGCAAAGGAACAGGAAATGAGGAAGGGGGCAAACACTTTTTCACACCACTGTATATATATATGAAAATTTATTAAATGCATATCAGAAATAAAAAAAAATTATATTCATATTCATATACTTTGTCAGCTTCCAGGCTCCATAGACAATTATCAATGTGTATACTACAGGTGTCTTGTTGTGGTTGTTTATTTTATTTATTTATTTATTAATTTTTTGACAGCTGGATCATTCATAAAACCAAGCAAGTTACTCAGTGAAATCAAGAAACACATCCTGGTTTTAGAGCAAGTGCTTTAGTGAATGACAAGTGAAGCAGTGTCTCATATGTCACTGACAAGCCTCTTAATGAATTTCTCACATGTCAATATGATGTGGTTTCCATTTCTCCTTGTACTCACCTTGGGAAGTTTAATTATGGTGGATAACATAATACTGTGAAGAAATGAATCATTACATACAGGGGGACTGTATGTATTGGGGGGATGGGAAATCTATAAAACACCATAACATCCCCATGTGCTTTACAGGAAATTGGAGAGGCGAGTGTTCGGCCTGTAATTATATCCCTCTTGTGTTCCTGTCCGAAGGCTGTGGGCAGCCACTTAGAGACATAGTAATATCATTAGCAGACATAGAAACTAGATTTTCTATTTCTGTTGTTGTAGTTTAGGCCTTGGCTCTGGTTTCAGACACTGATTTGATTTAACTGTGCTGGGATGACAGGAGGTCGGATTGACGAATACAAGGCATACCTTCCTGAAGAATGGAGATACTCCCAGGCACACTACAATCTCTTTTATTAAAAGCCTTGCTTAGACACAGACAAACAAGGAATGCAGTTACTTTACATTCAAAAGGAATGCAGTTACTTTGCAAGCTTTGTATCATTGCTCAAGGTACTTGCTTCACTATATTCAATTGTTTATCTCATCCACCTGTTCAGTTATTTTTGTCACATAAGAGGATAGTGAGATATCAATCGCCTATTATGTTTCACAAAAGCAATGTATAATGTTTTCAAAGGGATAAACATTTCAATAAGAAAGATAGTGGATTTGCCAATAAATCAGACTAAAGATCCAAAATTTTCATTGGCACTTGAATTTAGAGAATTCACTCTTTTATTCAGACAGTACTAAATGATTCAGAAATGAAAAAGTGAAGTTTTCTTCAGGGCTTCAAGGTGATCACCAGAAAGAGGCATTTCCTTTAATTTGTGGGGAAATGAAGTTTGAAATCTGTGCAGCGTTGTGAATTCAGAAAAAAAAGCACAAAAATTCTAGCGAAAAATTATTCTGGGAATCTGATATAGTGAATCCAGTGTGCCCTAAAGCTCATACAAACATACATCCAATGATGGATGCAAGGGACAGAAACACTTTGGATGGATGCAGGGGACAGAAAAGCCTGCTGTTTAAAGAAACTGTGAAAAAATATCCTGATTTCTTCTTCTGTTTTTGTGTATATCTCATACTAGAATGAAAACAAAAACTAAGACAAAACGAAGACAACCTGAGTAAACACAACATACAGTTTTTAAATGACAATGTTATTTACTGAAAAATGTCATCCAATACCAACTGGGCCTGTGTGAATATGTATTTTCCCCGGTAGTTACTAATTCTCCAAATCTATGAAACTGCATTCATAATGGGGTTCAGCTGGACTAGACACAACCAGGTCTGATTACTGCAAACCCTGTTCAATCAAATCAACACTTACATAGAACTTTTTTCAACAGCATAAAGTTGGATAAAAGGTCAAAGGCCTAAAGAGCCAAAGACAACATCAAAGGACCTACAGATCTCTTTTGCATCTATAAAGGTCACTGTTCATGACTCCACTATCAGAAAGACACTGGGCAAAAATGGCATGCATGGAAGAGTGACAAGGTGAAAACCACTGTTAACCCACTTGAACATTAAGGCCGTCTGAATTTTGCCAAAAAACACGTTGATGATCTTCAAACCTTTTTGAATGTTCTGTGGACTGATGAGTCGAAAGTGCAACTGTTTGGAAGACAGGGGTCCCATTATATCTGCTGTAAACCAAACACAGAATTCCACAAAAAGAACATTATACAATGGTCAAGTATGGTGGTGGAAGTGTGATGGTGTGGGGATGCTTTGCTGCTTCAGGGAGAATGTCCGGACTTCAGTCTGTAAACTGAATCTCAAGCGCAACTGGATTACGCTGCAAGACAGTAATTCAAAGCATATGAGTAAATCATAGTCCTAGAAATAAGTGAGAGTCTAATCTCCAGTTATCAGAAGCATTTGGTCATAGTTATTGCTGTTAAAGGTGGCACAATTACATTTTAATTTTAAGGGGGCAGTTAGTTTTTCATACTGGTGATAGGTGTTGGATAGCTTTTTTTTGCTTCAATAAAAACAATCAATAAAAAAAACTGTATTATGTGTTTACTCAGGTTGCCTTTGTTTTATATTGTATCTTGTTTGAAGATCTAAAACGATTTATTATGCGATATATACAAAAACAGAAGAAATCAAACACTTTTTGATACACAGCACTGTATGTTATTACAAACAACTAGCGGAAGAACATTTTGCAACATGAGCTGCGCCCTTTTGCACGATGACTAATTTGCTGGTTGTAAGTGGTAATTGAATTTAATGCAATTTCAAGCATTCACACTAAGACTCTGTGGATGTAATTATCTACTGCACTCATAGTCGCTACTGATTTAAAAATAAAACTATTCTGTGCGCATCAATCTGACTGTCATAATAAGACAGATGTCATATTTAGCCTGATGCTAGCTATGAGAGTAGGAAATCAATCTGAGAGCTGCCAGTATCCCAGATAGCAGCACAAAACGCACAAAAGTTACATCTCAGCGATGTAATGTTGCTTGCAGATTATTTACTAACTGGGAAGATATAAACATAGTATTGTTTTGGATTACTTTACATTCTTAATATTCCTCTTTTATAGCCTTTGACAAGTTTTAGAATATTTATTACTGATTGTTGCTTATTGTTGACAGTTGCTGATTGTAGTCATGTGTGCTTCACTGGCTGAACTATAGCCCAAAGAAGTAAATATTGTTGATTAATCATGGTAAAGGGGGGCGCACGGTGGCTTAGTGGTTATTGCTTTCGACCGACACCTTCACGATCGGGGGTTCGATTCCCACCGTGGCTCTGTGTGTACGGAGCTTGCATGTTCTCCCTGTGCTGCGGGGGTTTCCTCCGGGTACTCCGGTCATACTCCGGCTTCCTCCCCCAGTCCAAAGACATGCATGGCAGGCTGATTGGCATGTCCAAAGTGTCCATAGTGTATGAATGTGTGTGTGATTGTGCCCTGCGATGGATTGGCACCCTGTCCAGAGTGTACCCCGTCCTGTGCTCCATGCTGCCTGGGATAGGCTCCAGGAAGGATAAGTGACATAGAAGTTGGATGGATGGATGGATGGATGGTAAAGGGCAAAGGGAACCTGAGCTGGATCTGACAATTAAATGGTGAGAGTGTGGAGATTAAATACTCATCCTCAAGACGGGTGTTGTTGTCCTGCAACACTAATTAGTTTAAATCACAAATTACACTAAAAGTGCAGTTAAACCCCCCCCCCCCCCAAAAAAAAAACAACAACACTGTGTACATACATCTTTCCAAATGGCAAACAAAATCATTCTGAAGTCACTGAGACATAATTTATGTATGT
Organism: Noturus placidus; assembly: GCA_022414735.1. NCBI lineage: Eukaryota > Metazoa > Chordata > Actinopteri > Siluriformes > Ictaluridae > Noturus > Noturus placidus. The sequence goes on along the minus strand of JAFFST010050913.1, from coordinate 288,367 downwards.
AGTGCCAACTTATTTGTGCTTTCTAGGGTAGCTATTCTGAGCAATTGGCTGGAAGACTACGCTATAACTACAGTAAGTTCAAAATAATAGGAAGCACCAGAAAGTGTTGGAGAATATCATTTAGCTAGATTATCAAAAAATAATTCTTTAGCCTTAAACTTAGAGTCATTGTTTTGTTTTTGAAAAGAAGAAAACATTTTTTTTTTTTTCAGATCGCTGTAATCAACTATCTGGCTAAGGTTAACTAGCTAGTTAATAACACAGAGTGGAGAACTAAGAACAAAGGTGCTATTGAGTCTTGCTTGGCAAGACGGCTGAGCATGGGTGTCTCAAGCAATTCAAACAATTGAGCAAACTAGCCAGGCAATGTTAGTTAGCTAGTTAAAGCTGGCTAGTTTTTATGAATATGATACAGAGAATAACAGGGGTTGTCATTGTCATTTTGGAGTATCTTAATATCTCTGGCTCGGTACGTGTTTCAGCAGACTGACTCTGTCACAACAGTATCTGTCAGAGTAGCTGAACATTTAGCCGTTATAGACTTTCAAGTATAACTTGAATTTCAAGCATTAGAACATCATATTTCCATTTTCTTTCATCTAAATCTTTTGCTTTAACGAAGTTGCTTGTTCATTGTCGTTTGTGTGTATGTGTTTTTTCAAATTTTTAACATTTTTTTTTAGCCTTTTTTGTGGAAATATACTGTGGCTTGTCTAGTATTTATACTTAATAATCAAATTAGCACTATTATTATAATCATTATTGTTCAATATAAGAATTAAAAATCAATATACAGTAAGAGTTATATATACACTAGTATTTAAGAGTCAATATATGTCTTTTTCCCCTGTTGTTCAACTTGTCTTCAGTTACTTTTCTTTAGGTTGGTAATAGAGAGTAATATTTTATTACATTTGCTGTTGGGGTTGTTCCTAAATTCCGTTTATTTCCAGGACAAAAGTAGACTGAATGTCAGCACAGAGTACACCAAGATAGTGAAGTGAGAGAATTATAGTTTGTCTGCTGTAGTTTCTGAAGGTTAAATGTTAAATGACATATTTTCAGTATTAGAATAAGAGCAACCTGCTAGCCTCATTTACTTATTAAAAAGTGTAACTCTACCTATATCTAATACTGACATCAGCCTATGGTGTTAAAAACTTTGCTGCTTGAAAGTGTACATGCTTCCTTTGTTATGAACGAGTCCACATTTTTAGGTAGGAATGTGAAAAAAATCTATTAAGCAAACTGCATACTGATGCATGCTCCTGAACAGCAATCTTAAAACATCATCCTAGATGTGCAGTCTCAATGAAGGACAGTGAGACTGGTGTATTGGCTGCTCAGCAAGTCAGCCAAATGATGAGGAACGCCCTCTGGATCGGTCAGGACAAAGACACGAACTTGATTAGTTCAGTACGGTCCACCACAGAGATTTAGCATCTATGACATCATGAGCTGTTACAGAGAGAGGGGCTCTTACTTGCCATTCTCTTGAACTCAACAGAAAGCGGAAGCAGGCAAACAGGCCGAGGAATCTACCATCCCATAATCCACTTACCAGTCAAAGAGTGCTATTCATGTGATGTTATGTGTAAGTACTGAGATGCATTTACTGCAATTACCCGTTATTCCGTTAAAGCAACATGGCTGCAGCTGAAATGACTCAAAATTACTACATGTTTATGTAGCAATCATAATCATAACTCTATTTTAGTTCCTTACTGAAACACAACAGCTGAGTATAAATGGACTGGTTATTTGCTATAGTCAGTGGAGGTCATGAAACAAAGTACTGATCTGTGGGAAAACATGGCACATGCCCTTTCATTCAAGGTCAACATACACAACATACACAATGTCCCCAAACAATGGCCGACTGGAAGTCAAGTAGTTAGCCTGACAGCTGGTCAATCATTAGTTATAGAAAAAACTACCCTTCCTCTCAACCAAATGTACATTACCTTATCAATCACACAGCTAACAAACTGTGGAGCTGGAAACAACTATAAAATATGAAACTGGATGTTCCTTTCATATCTGAGAATTGAATTACATTCTACGAATCTAGCATAATTCAAAAATGCAAACACATCAGTGTTACTAAATACTCTTAAAGCAAATGATGATGACTGTGTATAATATGCGTATAATATAGCAAAAAGTCATTACCTTGTCACTGCAACGATTTAATTAACTAAAAGGCTGCCAATTAAACTACAATTCAATAAAGGGCTGGTATTATTGATCATTATGTTCCAATTTCCCTTCACAATATTCCATGCATGCCTTTTCCAAAAATTCACAATAGTTGGATGCTTGTTTGTGAATCCTAATACCATAAACGGTTATTAAACAGCTAGCACAGAGTGTTTTTGACATGACTAAGTTATATATATATAAATATATACAATATATATATATATATATAAATCACAAGAAATATTCTACAATGCAAAAATTTCAGAAAGGTTTCTCTGAGATTCAGTCTTAGCCTGATTCAAGTGCTTTAGAAACCTTTTCAAACAAAGGACTGCATTAATAACATTATTAAACAGTCTTGGTTTAAAAAGATAAATGAATAAAAACAGACAAGACATTTTAATGTAATACCAATGAAACCACAATCAACATCAAGTTAAGCAAGGAATAACATGCATCAGGAGTAGGCATCACTCATTAGAAAAATCTAATTTAAAGTCTGCTGTTGGATTGGGATCTCCATTTAAATTTGGTTTGTGAGCTCTCTTGGGATTGCCTAGGACATTAAGACTCACAAATAACAAACCTTTACACAACATGCTCTATTCAGTGTCATTATTATCAGGCCAATTACCAGCAAATCTAATCTAGAGTTGAAAAAATTTGATTTAAGATGGACTCAAAGATAAAAGGTAAACAAGGACACAAAACCCCCCAGCACAAATGAGACTTTCTGAGGTTGTGTTCCAAGTGATAATCCATTACTGTCCAAAAGACAGATACTTCTAGATCACTGATAATTACCCCCTCTGCACCAACCTGTGGCATGCCCATGCATTTTACCATGAGCACCTGCTGGGTTTTAATTTCATGACTGCATGGATAAAATTGGCCACTAGGTAAATTTGCATGAGTCAATAACTCTGAGAGAGAATGTGGGCCGTAAATAGCCAACATGTTTTTGCATTTTAAAAAAGAGTGGAAAGATTGTTTTGTTTCAGTATTTAAAAAAAAAAATCATAGGCCAATTGAATAATAATGTCTAGTGAACATTCTAAAAAGGACAATCAATGCTTAGTCCATTTTAAGTAGCTGGATAGAGATACCATCAGCAAAGCTAGTGCTATTGTTGTTCATTGTTGTAAATGAGCACTCATATGCCTCACCAACCACTGGAACATAACGTGTAAAGACTCGTGTAGAGAACAAGAGCTCCAAATGCCCTTGGGACATAATTTCAATCAATGTCTCCTTGTGCCTACACCAGAGCAAATTAGATTCCACTGATGCATGGGATGGAAATGTAACCCTTAACTAGAAAGATCAGGAATGGAGCCCCAAAAAGTACAACAGACCACATGCACCACAAAGTTCACTCAGACACAATGCTACATGAGAGATTCATCACAAACTAAGGTGCTTTCAATCATTTCTGGGACCCACAGTTTTTTGTCTAAATGTGATGGTTTTGGAATTAAAAGAAACTATAATGCAACCATGAAGTTTACCTTATAATCACAATGCGCATTGATTTATCACACATCTAAAACTTAATATGATATTATATTATATTACTAACTATGTTCTCAATCGAACTTCAACACTAAAAGAGGCAGGCATATAGACATACAGTAGACAAAACATAATCCAAGCATACAGCCAGAGCTCAGAATCCATAGTGTGTATGAAGCTTAGCACATAATCAGTTATGTTGGCACATAATCATCACATAATCAAGTATGTTGGTTAAATAAAAATCTGATCTCATAGCTCAGGGGTTTGTAGATGAACTTTTACTTTGTCAAAATATCTTTGTCTAAAACAGTGTTGCATTTTTTTATTATACAATATACTCTTTAAAAAGAAAAATCTTCATACATTTTTGTCAGAAATTTGAGTTCCTTTAACTGTTTCCCCCCAAATCACAAGGCTTTACATTCTAGAAGTTCTATCTAAAGTCTTTATAGAGAACCAGAAAATAGTAGATTCTTCAAAATAACCCTGGCTTAGTCAAATATTCAAACTGAGGCATTAGCAGGAACAAGCTTTAATATGAATAGTTTCAGCAACTAGGAACAACTACAGAGTGTGTAATACCCTTTAGAGTGGTTACTTCATTAAAATGTTTTACTGAAATAAATTTGCTATTGGGTTATATATTGCATAAATTATAATTTAATATTATATATTACAGAAACCTTTTAAGGTAAGCGCAATCATAGAAAACATGGTTTCAAGGAAGTGTATTTCAACTTTTGAGCGATGTATAAAAACAATGTTGGCAATGTTAGTGTAAGTGCATATGAAAGTGAAGTCTCTTCTCTGAAATGCAGTCTAATCAACTTTGTATTTGCGCAATCATACAAAAAGTGGTGACGATAGCAAGAAAATCAGCAGGATTTACAAGCTCTCTGAAAGCAACTCAAGACACAAGCTAAACTAAATCATATAATGTAATAAGTGGCTAAATCAAATAGTGTCATGCATCAAATAAGATTTATTGGCCTGCTGTATCTCAAAAGCAGCGGATGCTGATGAAAATGATTGTGCTAATGCAGAAATAGAAAGACTTATGCTCAGCTAGCACTACTTCTACACTCCTGTCGCCTGATCTTGAGAGATTACCACTTGGGTGAGAGTGTAAAAGGTCGGAAGTCATCCCGGTTCAACAGATAGGGTAACAGGGTCAGAACCATGGATCCACAAATCAATGTTTCACATACTCAAACCACAAAGGGATTTGGGATTATGTGGATACTGACATACAAATGTCTGTATGTCAGTCTTTGCTGTGATGTAGAAGGATGAACAGATGCAGTGACAACAGAAGTGAAAGAAAATAGCCTTCTATGATACATTATGACCTGTGTACATGACACATGCAATCAAGTTACGTTTTACTGTAAATAAATTAGTCTGAGTGCACTTGCACAATATTTACCACCTTAATTTAAATTTTACTGAAATTTATATCTAAATCCCTAATGAGGAAGCAAGGAAATACTCTCTGAGATGACATGAGGAAGAAACCTTGAGTTGAGTAGAAACTCTCCAAAGGGAACCCATCCTCTTCTGGGTGACACCGGATAGTCAGATTTTTATCCGTACTGTATACAGTTGTATAGAGAAAATGGAACAATCATACACATGTTGAAACGATGAAGAATGCATATTATGAATAGGGGTCCTAACATGATGATGTGTTATATTACAGCCTATGTCGAAAAACATACATTTCTCCTTCACATAATCATTGCTTGTATATAAATGATGAAAATCCAGATCATAAAGTGATAATAATGTGCAATGAACTGAAATTGACTACATTATTAACAAAGTATGCACACCTACATCAAATGAGCATGTATTCATTCAAATAACAAAACTTAAAAAGAAAAAATAATCCGGCATAGTTTTGTGATGATCATAAATTTAAAACCCACTTTGAAACATCTGTTACAAAACGATGCATTCTTATCAAAGTAGGGAACAAATAAAAAAGTCACAAATGGAAAACAATATCTCTTTATTACAGTGTTGTTTTCTATAATATTTAACAATATTCAGGCAGAAATATTGTTGAATATTTAATGTGTGGTATATGATATTAAACATGAGCTCATTCTGATATGACAGTATGGTGAAATAACACCCTAGTATCAATTCCATCCTCCAGTAAACAGTGTATCTCGGCTCGACTACAATGTTAGTTCTTTCAGGTCCTGACTCAGGGCACAGTAATATATGAATTGTTGTAGAGACCAGTCTGCCCCTCCCAATGCATTTTCAGTGAGAAAACATAAATCTAAAGCTGGATTAAAACGACTGAACAGAAAGGAGACAGCGAAACACTAAGCCCCACCTCATTACCAACATAAGACTTACGCTTGTACTGTATAATGCAAAAACATCACATCAACATAAAATAGCTCTATAAAAGGAAGGATGAGTAATCAAAGCACATAATAATTCCAGTAATCAACCGACAGTACAAATGTCAAAGAGATATCCCGAGATGAGACGTCAGACAGTGATAGTAGATTATTTCCTTCACTCCCAATGTAGTCAAAAATCATTACTTTTGCACCATCCTTTTTCATTAGATGACTTGTCATAAAATAAATGAGATCCATTTTGTAGGAGGAGCTGCCAACCATCTCGTGTCTTTAATGAAGGATTTTAAGCCTCATCTGTTATCAGAGCTGTGTGCTCTATTATTTTACTGGCAGTATTTTCCCTTCAGAAGACAAACACACCATGTTTGTCGAGAATTCTGCCCACCTGCTGCACACCTGCCCTCTGACGGCCACTCGGCCTTTGTTTTCCTAACTGGCAGGAAACAGGGCACTGTACCATTATCAACATGGGCTTTTTCACAAAACAAACTTGCCAAAAAAAAAACCCCCCAGCTCATAACAGGACAGCATCTCGTGCACACATACTGTACATTCAGTGCTTGAAATAGGAAACTATCAAACTGTATTACATTTTGCATTTCATGACAAAGATATTCAAGAATATAAGAGGTAAAGCATATTTGAAACAGGTTTGAAAAAGAAGCACTACTCCTTATGTATTAAATCCTTGAAATGAGAGGTTCAACAAAGAATGCACAGTAATTCCCACCCAGCCATTTCAGAACTTAATCAACTGAACGGGGTAACCCAATGTGCCAAAAATCATTTTAATCAGTCAGTTTTTCCAAACCTCTTCCCATAGAGCATTAGGCATATTTCACGACAAGCAGTAATAAATCACAGAGTTAGATTTTTTGCCCCCTTTCAAGTAAGCCTCTTATAAAAATTATGCACCAAATGAATTATGAAAAGTTAAAATAAATCTCACATTCTGATGAGATGAATCATTGGAATATATAAACATTAGGATAAACAACCAAACAAAAACATAATGGATTTACATTAGAATCATTTTGTAAATTCAATTCTTCAATAAACAGCCACAAGTGCATTTTATAACACCCTTATAGCGCACTGCAAGTCGACACATAAGTTGGGCAGTATACCAAAGACATCGAAATACAACAACGTAAAATGAAATGATATGATCTGTATCTGCATGTGGATTACACATGTTAAACTAAAATTCCTAAATTAAAACAAATAATATTTAATACATAAATTTGAATAAATCTTAATTTCATTTAATTATGTTTGAGATTTTAGTATGATTCTTTTGATACTAAAAGCTTGATTTACTGATCAGAGTTTCACAGTCCAGCCTCTGCTCTCCATCGCTTACAGGAATATAGACATGCAGTGCTCACAGGCATACACACAAAGCCACATGCTTTCTGGATGACCAAAATAACAATAAAACCTGTGCTATTTACCACTTTTGCCTGCATTTAAACTGCACCAATGTGATTATTCCCTGTTAATGCAACTATCCACACATCCTCATCTACAAACCTATGAGTTATGAATTACAATTTAAATATAGGCCTTTTTTTCAGAGCGCAGTGTTAGTGCAGTTGGACAGAGGGTTTTAAATATAAATTATGAAATTATGATTATGAAATATAACAGTATATATATATATATATGGCTTGTGTGAAGCATGTGCTTCAATTTCTGTAGCCACAATGCAGATTTTGATGTACAAAAAGGAAGAGGCACATTCATTTACAGCAAAAATAAATAAGAGAAAAGCTCTAGGACACATTCAAACCTACAGGCTATACACTGTCCAGTTGTAAATAGGAAACATAAATGTCTACTTTGTGTGGTTCTTGACTATATTCTCACCCAGTGTGCTACAATGGTCTTTTTTTAGGCGACCAATTTCTATATTGAGGTATGCACCTTGTGATTCCAGCGCAACACCGCCAAGACCTAGAAAAAAAGGTAAAATGCTACAACCCCTAAGGACTTCTGTTGTCTCTTTGATTTGGTCTCTCTAATTTTAATGTTGCTTTGTGGGGATTTCATTTTTAAACAACATATTTATTTCTACCTACTTACTCACTGCATTTTATAACAACAGAGTGAAGCTTCTCAATGTTCTTATGTCTCTTTCTTATGTTCTGAATATTCAATCATATCTTCTTGTGTGTGGGTGGAGGTGGGCTGTGTGTTTGGTCTAGCTATTAAGCCAAGGGCAATTACACAGAAACGAACAATAAACATGTCTATTCTATTATTGGAAGATTGTGCCCTCGGTATTAGAGGGCTCTATCTACCATTCAATCTGCATCCAGACAGAACCTTATAATATACAAGTCATTTAATGTCCTAAGGAGAACTTGTGTAACTTCAAATGGAACAAGTGCAAATGCGCAAATAATAGTAGTACACAAAGGTATCATTTATAAGTTTTAATAAAATATTGTTGATGAAGTCCCAGTCTGCAAAGGAAACTAAGCTTAGAGCTCAGACTTACCTTCCCAGAGGAGCAAGAGGACCAGGACGGTGTCTCTCCACAGCTTAATAGCCCGCGTCCTACCCATGCCGCACAGTCATAAGGGTAATGTCACAACAACCTGCTAAATCAACCCGATCAAACGTGAAGCGCTTTTGTTTTGGGGGTAAAAACAGACCCAAGATATTCAAAGGTAAAACGTTTTTTATGCAGGAGTCCAAAGAAGTCCGAATGCTGAGTATCCCATTGACGGGCTGCTGAGAGTGTGCGTGCGTGTGTGCGTGCGCGCGCGGCCGTGCGTGAGTGTGTGTGGCGACACGCAGGGGGAGGATCAACTCAAACATAATGCTGAGCGCACACGCATCTACAGCTCCACCAACATTCCCAGGTTCCCTAAACAAAGTCTTTACACTTACTGTATATAGAACATATCCTAACTTAACATGCACAATTCCCAGGGCTGACTTAAGTCATACATTGACGAGTTTGAGGAGTTTACTCATACAGTGTTGATGTGGCATCACAGGTTTCAATGTATTACATTTGCTGGGTTTGTGTAGTGTGTGGTAGTCTGATCAAATGAGCGCAGTGCTTGTATCACACTGATTCATTAGTCTGCTTTAAGCTAGTCTGACATTTCTTGGATCCAAAGAGTAGCATTGAAAAATGTGTGTGTGGGTTGGGGTGGGGGGGGGGGGGG
>JAFFST010050913.1:248411-279067 GCA_022414735.1 Noturus placidus | reverse complement strand
GGGGGGGCTCGGGTTGAATTCTACAACATTCATATAGGCCACTGTCCCAATAAAGAATGCTTATGTTGGCTTTCTCAGGCAAGATGCAATCAGTCTTACACTGACTTAGGAACAGAACAAACAGAAACAGCGTGTGACAGTAAACATGGAAAACAAGATGGCAAACAAGACAGCCAAATGGAGATGGCTGCTGAATGGCAATATAGCTAGCAGGTTGAATATAAGGTTGTTTATCCCATGTATAGGTTATAGACGTATATTTATTCTATGATACTTCCACTAAAACAAGTACTTCTTAGTCGAGATCATTTTCTTACATTTCAATGATGGAGGTAAAAAAAAAAAAGAAAAAGTAAGTGAACGTTGTATCTCCAATATTGGCTTTTAATCAATAATTTGGACAAACAATGAACAGATGTTTATTCCAATAATAATAATAATAATAATAATAATAATAATAATAATAAAAAAGGGGCGCACGGTGGCTTAGTGGTTAGCACGTCTGCCTCACACCTCCAGGGTCCGGGGTTCGAGTCCCACCAGGGCCATGTGTGTGCGGAGTTTGCATGTTCTCCCCGTGTGTCGGGGGTTTCCTCCGGGTACTCCGGTTTCCTCCCCAGTCCAAAGACATGCAGGATTGTTAGGTTGATTGGCGTGTCTAAAATGTCCGTAGTGTATGAATGTGTGTGAGTGTGTATGTGATTGTGCCCTGCGATGGACTGGCACCCTGTCCAGGGTGTACCCTGCCTTGTGCCCGATGCTCCCTGGGATAGGCTCCAGGTTCCCCCGTGACCCTGAAAAGGAGTAAGCGGTTGAAGATGGATGGATAATAATAATAATAATAAACTCAAAACAACTGAGCAAATGCCTAACCCATTTTACAGCATATTTGCCTTAGGATATTCCCCAAAGCACCAATTTCATTAAAGAGCTTTTATGTACATTCAAGAGCACATTGAAAGCTTGATGCGACAATTGGCATGTAAACTGACTGTAATGGCAGATACAGAAGCCCTAGGCTGGAGATCAAACCAGAAGAGAGACCTGTGGTTTCACAAGTGGTACAAGCTGTTGAAGCACATAAATCCACACTGTTTCCACCCAGAATTATCATTCTGGTTTGCTGTATGTTATTCTGGCTGTGCTCCCTGCTGCTGGTACCTGGACAGGTTTTTGATTTTCAAGCAATAAACGATCATCTCCTTCATCATGTCTAAAACACGAAGTAAACATGTGAGGCAATAGGCTACCTATAGTATATGTTCCTATATACCTCACATTATTCTGGTGAAGTTAGGGTTCAGTAATGCTGTGTGCTTTTGAGAGCACCATAAAGGGGCTCAGCTGTCTAAAGACAGGTTAACCCATTGGGTAAAGAAAATGATTGTGCAAGCATAGCTGAACACAATTCAAGAGGTGCCTTTTTCAAATAAAAATATTTCATATGCACTATGTCTACCGCCTCAGACACATAAAAAGAGTGTCACTCTTCACCAAATTCTACAGACTGAATGTCACGTCACTGTAGTCCTCTGTGATGAATCTGAGTGGTTCTCATCCTCTATAAAGAACAATGTCAACAAATGGAGCGATTGTGATTCTCAGTAAAGTCTGATATCAGCTCTATTTAAGAAGCCTGTTCTTGTCTGGTAATTTGCATTATCAGGATGTGCTATGAACTTTCCTGATGACTTTGTTATACAGCCTCCATTAGTTTAGAAGGAATCTACCCTGGTGGTCTGGAATGTAAGAAAGTAGAATAAAAGCGTACATCTGTAACCATGGTTTTACAATTGAATGGATGACTGCCAGGTCACCTGGGACACTAAGGTTGCTGATAATGGCAAGAGGATGAGAGTGACATAGTAGGAATTTTTTTTACAAGGCTACCAATGTGGAGTCATGTTCATGAGCTGACGACTTTGCTATGTCAAGAAAACAAGCACAGATAACTCTCCACTAATTCTGAATAGTATTATTACTATAAGAAAATATATGATGCCACTGATGTAACATATTGACGCAAACTATTCTGACACAACTACTATTTGGTACCATTAATCAAGGTAATATATGATTGTTCTTCTTGAGTTTTGTTGTTGAGCTGGCAAAGCTGTGGTTCTCTCTGGGGGAGTCAGAGGCTTAGTCGATACAGGAAGTACATCTTTCGACTACAGCTTTCAACGGTCTAATGTATAAAGCTATAAAGGTGTACTGTATGTGGCGGATACGGCAGTGTTCCAGGACTGTGCATGGCATCTCGCTTGTTACAAACTAGTTACAAACTTTCTGAAAGAAGCAAGGTGCCTCTGCCAGCCATATTCTTAGTTGTTCAATTTATTTTCTAATCTTAACAAACAAGTCAATTACGTTTTTAAACACATAATGCCTGATGCACAATACAACATTTGACTCAGTGATTTTTAGCTTTTCAGATTTTTAGCTCTTAGCATGCTAGCTAAAATTACACACAATGAGAAATACATTCCTGTCATGATCTGTAATATATCAGTGCTTATTAGTCTATTTCCCATATTATTTAATCAACTTCCATTTTGGGCCTACTGTAGATAATTTGATCAGCCCCAAATGAAAAGCTTTCTCCTAAACTGACAGAGAAGAATGTCTTTGATTGAATTTTCAGCACAGCAGTGAAAGAAACTTCAAAGGATTAAAACTTTTCAGAATAAACTTACTGTAGATATATTTAAAAAATGGCCCTGGATCGTCTTCAGTCCAATCATGTAATGTCTGCCCAGTAACTTCCTCTTTTCTTTTCATGAGACCACACATAATGCATTTTGTTAATGAGAAGACTTGTGAGAGTGTTCCATGTAAATCTGCTTCTGAGAACTCTCATACAGAGAAATTAAATCTTTCCATTCTGACTAACACTCCCTTGATGACCACTCACAGCAGGGAGCGAGTTTGGAGATGCTGTTAAAGATCTATTATTCAAATATATTTTTTTATCAGAGTTCATAAATTAAACTTGTACTGACTTTGCCTTGTACTGAATTTGATGAAACTCCACTTATGAACAAACCTTAAAGACCGCCGTGTAATTTCCCTGATTTAACATTAGTGAGTTTGTAAAGTGTTGCCCTTATTAGAGCTACTCCTTGGTGAGCAGTCCAGCTTGACCCCTATTAAAAGACTGTCAGCTGAAGAGCAGATGGTACTCACTCTCTGTCTTACAGCCCTGAAGGGGGGTGACTATGGCAACCGCTTCAAAATGGTCACCCCCGAAGTAGCAGAATCACTTATTCTAATTTGTTAAGTACTACTTCAGACATGCTGATTTAATCACTACATTCAGAGTCTTATGCAACTGACAACAAATAAAAAATCCCAGGTGTCCGCAGAAGATAGTAAATCAGACAGGCAGGTTTCAGCACAGATACCTATTTACTAAATGAGAACTGGAATATACTACATTCAGTTTTGTGGATTAAACTAATACATCAATCCAAATATAGAAGCATTCATTTAAATTTAAAAAAGACAGTATTCATAAGTTGGGTCATCTACCCAATTTAAATGCTCGCTATTCACAGTCAAAGAAAAGACAGACTTAGATTTTGAGGAAAAATTGTTTGCGGTAGAGAAGATAACTGATAAAGATCCAGAGTGCAGTTCCCCAAAGGCTCTGGAAAAGGGGCTCCCAGTGACTGTCCTGGTAGCGCATCTCCCAGCTGAAAGGAAAGTAAAATCCCAGCAGAGAATGGCCCACATATACCAAGATGGAGTTCATTCCTGTAAACCAGTTCACAATAAATTGAAATATATTAAGACATTTGAAACTGTGTATCTTATGAAATTACAGTATTTAAAATACTTAAATTAAAGAGCCACTAGAGCAAAATATGAGGATGCAAGTACATTGTAATGTCAAAAAAAAAATTGGTTATGCATGAGTTTCTTGCTTGTTCACACCAGGGTATATGAAAGGTTGGCCACCCCACCATCCGTTGATGTCCACAACAAAATACATCATACCCAGCAACACAAAGGACATGGAGCCCATGCAGGCCACATAGGACAGAGACCTAGAAAATGAGTGAAACAAAAAATGTTCAATTTAGAATTATAGAAAAGATAAATGTAGAATGGAGTGTACTTCTGGCAGAACCTTAATATTTCCTTATCAAAGAGTGTTAGAAATAACAAGCCCAAAACCCGTAACTATCTAACAAACCCTTAATAAACCCTTGAACATTTTACCTGAAGAGTGTAGATGTGCTTTTGGCTGTTTCTTGTTAGTATTATTCAAATTATTTTTCGTTCATGTTTTTTAATTCTGAAATTATTATTTCATAAAACCCATTGATTTGGTTTCTTTTTAAATGTTAGAGCAGGAACTTGACAGAAAGCCTATCAAGCTCCTGCTTGCAATGGACAGTAAAATTCAGGATTTTTGTTCATTTGAATGGCAGAATTTTAATAAAATTGAACTGTAATAAACTTTTCACACATGCACAAAGGACATACATTTTTACGTTTTACAGAATACTTGACAGGGCTACAACTGACTGATCAAACAACAATGGTAAAGACAACAAATTACAAGAGAAACAGATAAATAATTTACAATGCACCGAATCTGTCCTGAGATTAAGAGAAACATTAGCATCCAAAGTGAATCTTTGGCAGCTGCTCAAAAAATCTAGAGGTTCACCAACAAATCACATTCCTGTCAGTTCCTAAGTACCAGGATGCTGGATGGAATTTTCATCTAATGTAAAATGGCTGCATCCCTGGGTGCTCCAGCAGGCATCTCTTATGTGAGTTGAAGCAGAGCCAAAACTGATTCTTGGCTCATGGTTAATTACTTTTAGGAATCAAGACAGACATTCTCAGGGGCTCAATAAGCTGCATATTATGAACTGTCTATTAAACTCAGGTAGGTAATTGGTTTAGATGTGCATAGATGGAAGGAAGTTTCAAAGACGAAAAACATGCCCCACACATACAGAATGTCCTTTAATTTATTATGTGACTAATATAAAAAATATAAATGGCACAGTTAATAACAATTAATGTTCTTCTAGACAATAACATCTATGGAATTTGTACGGATATCTAGTCAACATAAGACAACACAAGTAGCGCATCATGATGTCAAATTCAGTGCTGACTATCATCATGCCTGCACATTTCACTATGCCTTGAATAATAGTGCTAGTGAGAGCACTAGCTCTCTTTAGACATGATGGAAAGTTGGGAGTGTAAAGCTGCTCTTTCTTGGCTGTAAAGAAGAGTGATCTTGTCAGAGGATGCATCACCCAGCATGCCTCATTCTTCCAACTGAAAGGGTGATTATTTACAGGCCAGTCCACAGTTAGAGGTAAGTAAATGTGTGTTTTAGCAGCCTCTGATTTTTGCCTACTGTAGACTCATCCCTTCTTTACTGTGGAGATAAGTGGTTGGATTTAGGGGGTCAGGAAGCACTTACCACAGGTTTTTATTGACAGGTATAAATCCAGAGTCTCGTGTGCACTTAGAAAGGATGGCCGCCAAAATTCCCTGAGGGTCAAAATGAAACAGATTTCAAATCAATGCTGAGCCATAAAGCAAGCACTCTCGGACACTGGAGATCTAGAGAAGCATGATAAAGGTTCAAGCAGATTAGCTGAGCTTCTAAGAGTTGAGTCTAGCCAAGTCTTACAGATGTGGACACAATAAAACACGCTAAAATCTTTCTTAGACCAAAAATAACGTTCTTACATATCTTACATATAACATGCTGTAGGCTAAATGTTTACCTCCTGTGTTACTACACACATACTTACTATGTTACTACACACAAATGTTCATGTCTATACTCTCTGAAAAACTGCAATCATTAAAATGTTTAAGTTTTTTTTTCTAAAGCAGACAGTGACTTGGACAGAAGTATTTTGCTTTGGCAGGGGTGGACATATCGGCATCCAAACCTGCTCGTTAGAGGAATATCCATCATTTGTATAGATGACAGGATCAATGATGTGGAAATAGCTTGGCTGGCTTTAGATTGAGTCTCCAGGCTATGTAGGCAGGATGCAGGACTATCACTGCTATGTGGGGCAATCGCTCAATTTTAATCTCACACGGCCAACCACTGATCGTTGAACTCTAATTAACTCAGGGGTATTGTTTATGAGGACAGAGGGGCACAACAGCCTCAAAAGATCATCTCATGCCACAGAATTCACATAACATCTGCCAGCCTCACTCTCTTAGAATATGGTTTATGAGGTTGTTGATGTGGTGGGAGACAATTATGCTTGCTTAACCAGCACATAACCCCTTGTGTCAAGAGTGCATTAACCATAGAACAGACTGTTCAACCTAAAGCTTGTCCTCTTAAATCATTCTGCTCTCCAAATGTGTCAGTGATAACTGATAGTTGTTGTGTAGCTTGCTGAAGTTATGGTGTACATACTGGCTCCTAATCTCTGTGTGTTAATAAATATTTCTATATTTTTCTGTGACTGGCCATTTTTAGTCTAGCCGGGAGTGTGGTAAATTTCACATTAAACTCCTCAAACGCTCTTTCTAGATCCTACTCCTCATAGCCCTTAACAAGAACATTCTAACAGTACTACTTCATGCTGTGTATGAATAAAACTAGACATTCATTGCCACAAACTATAAAAATTCTCTCTGCCTGGAATGGTGAAAGCATTGTAAAGACAATCCAAAGGCAAACCTTGAGCCTTAGCCATATTTTTCCTCAATAGACCCTTCAGCATACAAAAAAAATGGGAATATAATGCTTTAGTTTTATTTGATCAACATAATGTTTTACTGTTGGCTAGTTTATTTTATCATGCTGTGCCTCCAGGTGAAGTGTAACAGATCTCCCTTCATTTATTTCAGCACCCTGAGCAATATCCCCCTGCCATAATGGCCATTGTGATTCAACATGGAAGCTGTAATGGGCCAATTTTTCATAAGAGCTGAAGATAATAAAATTTAAAATACTGAAATACTGGTATCAGGCATCTTCTAACACTGGGATCATAACATGTGTTCTCTCCCATAATGCATCTTTCCATGAAAAGTGAAAAAGGCATATTCTACCACTTTTATTTAAAAAGGCATTAATGTAAAGAAAATATGTAAATAATAAAAAAGAGTATTATAATGGAAAAATGCAATAATGTATTTTAAAAGAAAATGGCTTAGTGGTTAGCACGTTTGCCTCACACCTCCAGGGTCCGGGGTTCGAGTCCCGCCGGGGCCATGTGTGTGTGGAGTTTGCATGCTCTCCCCGTTTCCTCCCCAGTTCAAAGACATGCATGGTAGGCTGATTGGCGTGTCTAAAGTGTATGAATGGGTGTGTGAGTGTGTTTGTGATTGTGCCCTGCGATGGATGGTGGCTCAGTCGGCGGCTGTGGCTGTGGCGGCGGCTGTGGCTCAGTCGGTAGAGCGGGTTGTCCACTAATCCACTAATCGTGGGGTTGGCGGTTCGAATCCCGGCCCGGGTGATCCCATGCCGAAGTGTCCTTGGGCAAGACACTGAACCCTAAGTTGCCCCCAATGGCAAGCTAGCACCTTGCATGGCAGCTCTGCTACCATTGGTGTGTGAATGTGCTCTCATTAGTAAGTTGCTTGTAAATGTAAAAATGATATTTCTGTAAAGCTGCTTTGAGACAATGTAGCATTGTAAAAAGCGCTATACAAATTGATAAATTATAAAATTATAAATTATTATGGTACCCTGCCTTGTGCGCGATGCTTCCTGGGATAGGCTCCAGGTTCCCCGTGACCCTGAAAAGGAGTAAGCGGTAGAAGATGGATGGATGGATTGATGGATGCTTGTGCATCCATATGTCACAACAGTGATAGAACCTTGGAAGAACACTATTTAAATGGGTTCAGTTTGCTGTGGTGTCCCTCAGGGTTCAATCTTTCATTCTTGTTCAATCTTTTAGCTCCTCTTGGTCAGCTCTTACAATCTCTCAGTCTTACTTATCATGTTTATGCAGGCGGCAAAGATTTGCATTCATTCTAAACCAGATGATAATGTGGCAGTCATATTTCTCTCACATTGTATTTCTGAGATAAATATGGATGACTCAAAAGTTTCTGTCTTAACAGTAATAAGACCAAAGTAATGCTCACTGGCTGTCCTCACCAGCTTCGTAAAGCTGTTTTTTTTTTATTTAACCATAGGTGGTTCCGCTTTGTTCCGCTTTTGAGTTGCAAACAAAATTGAAAAACCTATGAGTTATATTTGATGCATGTTTGTCCTTTGATCCACATGTGCAGAACACTGTTAACCCATCCTTTTTTCATCTCAGAAATATTGCAAGATTGCACCATATGTTTTCTTTTTCTGTGGCTGAAAAGCTGATCAACATTTTTGCATTTTCTTGCATTGATTATTGTAATGCACTCCTTGCTGAGGTTTCAAAGTTTACAATAAATAAACTACAGTATTGGCAAAATTCAGCAGCTAGAACCCTGATTAGATCCAGGACAACAGTTATGAAGCACATAACTTCTATTTTGGAATTCTTGCTCTGGCCCCCTGTCAGGTTTTGTGTAGATTTTAAAAGCCTTATGTTAACATACAAGGCTTTGCATGGATTGGCACCCCAGTATTTGGCTGAGCATTTAACCCATTACACCCCTTTTGGCCCCAAACTGTGGAACTCACTACCATCTGATCGTAGAGAAGTCCAGTCTTTTAGTGCATTTAAATATTCTCTTAAAACTTATTTTGTTAGGATTGCTTTTACTTGATGACCTTATTTTTTGTTGTATAATTATTATTATCATTATTATTATTGCTCTTATTGTTTTTAATAATTGAATTGTATTTTATTATTAACTGTTTTTGTGATACATGCCTAAATACTCTTAAAGTGCTATGAGAGGCCTTTTTAAAAGAGCTATATAAAATAAAGTTTATGATGATGATTATTATTATTATCCATCCATCCATCCATCTTCTACCGCTTACTCCTTTATTAGGGTCACGGGGAACCTGGAGCCTATCCCAGGAAGCATCGGGCACAAGGCGGGGTACACCCTGGACAGAGTGCCAGTCCATCGCAGGGCATATTATTATTATTATAAATAACATTACAATGTTCATGAATAAATGACAAAAGGATATTTCATTTCAAAAATCACTTGTGTACCATTTGAATCATGATTTACTGCTCTGTCTTGACATCACAAAATCAATCTTGTTTCATTTACAGCTGCAAATAATACTATATCTCACACTCTACACTCTTGATGAAGAATATGATGAAATATCTTTTACTAAATATAGAAATATATTCAGAAACCTAAAAGAAAATAATGTCTCCAGAAAAATGTACTAAATCATGAGACTGAATAACAATGGTCCTAAGAGAGTACCACCAGCCAAGATCCTGGTCAAAACAACTTCGCTGAACCTTAGAGACAGTGTTTCACAATCTTTCCTGGTGATCCCTATGTAGTTACTGTAAGTGACTCACATTCTTTTACATCTGCCACATTACATCAGCTATTTATTAAAGCTTTTCTTTTTCATTTGAATCTGGTAAGCAGATAAAAACTCTGTTGTTTAATGAATGACAGTCTGGAAAATACTGGTGAAAAGAATTGTGACTATCTTTGCTCAAAATTATAAAACAATTACAGAACAATAAAAATACATATTTCATTGGTTCCTGCATTTCATACAAAACCAGTTTGATATTGTTCATATAGCTAAAACACAGAGAATGTCATTGGCTGAGGTTCACTCTGGTCATTGTTCTGTTGAACTTAATGTCTTGAGTCTACCAGACAAAAGCCTTCAATCAGCACATGTGCTCTCTGGAGACTCCATTCCAGAAACTCTGCTACCAGACCCCCAAAACAATTTTCCTGCAACATCCAACCCAATATTCCATGGCCCTTAATTAGAGACTCAGTTGCATATAAAATTATACTGCTAATTTACTGACTTCAATCCTGGGTTTGTGAGCACATGAGAAAGCTATACCTTGTGTACACATGGTAATATGCCCAGATGCCCCCAAATGAACCAAATGACAGCTAAACATTATTGTGAGGACCTTGCTCTCTTCTTTGTCCAGGAGACTCTTTGAGAAGAGGACATCTCACATAACCCCCAGGGGATAGAGCTTTAAATGCCCTCCCACACCAAACCACCACCCTGTCTTATGTCCCTTCTCCATACAGACCACCCAAATGGAGCTTTCGTTCCCAAAGCCCCAATCCTCTCCCCATAATTAAGTCCATCTAATTATTTTTAATAAGCAAAGTATATCTTAGAATGTGCCACGTTTACTTTCTTGAGCATCTTAATTGCTAGGGAACAGTTTGATTGTTTGTTAGTAATTCAACTGAATTCACTATAATATATATCCAACTGACATCCAACAATTCATTATCTGAGTAAGTGTATAAATGTTGGGAATAATAAAATGGTAAGAAATTGGATTATCTTCTTTACATGCTGTGTAATTAATATGTAACATTAACAGTTAATATTCTAGAGATCCACAAGCTATGCGAGTCATCCGGTCCAGTCCCGAGAGAGCTCGGATACCAGTCTCTGCCTGGGAACCCATTCCGTGCATGTAGAGACAGATCATATGACGCCTACCTATTTCATTAACTGTCTGCAACTACACGCAATATAACACTTGTATGCCACAAAGGTCTCATAGTACAGTTTATTGGCTATATTCCTCATCTTTCTGTAGAGATATAATAGCCTTTCTAACCCTTTTCCTCTCCTGTAATGCATGTATTTAATCTGCTATTAGTTTCAAAATTTACACTGGTATATGATTTTTTGGGAAGTTCAAAAGGACACAATACATGATACTCATAATACTCATGCTCATGAAGCTGTGTATTTTTAAATTAGAAGCTGATGTATTTTACTATTGTAGAGTACATATTTTTTTGTTGTTTTTAAAAAAAATATTTTTGTGCACTGCAAAGAAAGATGTAATGATGACTTTATAATGTCAACAACATACCAGGATGACAGCCCAGACTATGAATCGTGTGATGATCTTATTGTTCAATTTGCGGTAGAAGAGGAAAATCTTTCCAGCCTGGAGAAATAAAAGGCATATTATAGCTTATCACTTATACCTTATGATTATAGATACTGTAATGTAATGTAGTGGGGTTTTTTCTACACAGAAATAATCCCAGTTTTCAATGAACACCTACAGTATTTATGTAAATCAAGATGGATACAAATGAACCATGTAGGTGTTAATTCAGTGGTATGGATTCTGCTGTGAACTCATTCACTTGACTCCAATGGCAAAGCATCAACTGATATGCAATTAATACACTGTTGGTTGGTGCACACTAAAGCTCACGCAATGTAAATCTAAATTCCACCAAAACCAGAATCTTATATCACGGCCTTGAATGCTGGACTACAGGGCTCGCTGAATGCTCCACTTGCATAATGGTAGATTTGGTAAGGTTGCTAGCGGATATGCTGGTTATGTCCCTGACACCGAGGTCGGGTTTCACTGCTCTCCACGCTTACTGATTAAGCCAGTGATGACGAATGTGGCTCAGCCGAGGACGCGCTAGTAGACGGACACAAGCGCCAAGGGCTGGCACCTGCTGTGTTCTCTAAGGCGTGCTGATTGACAGGCTCGCCTCTAACTGTTTTTCATCTCCGCCCTCAGGGAACAGAGCAATGTGTCCAGGTTTGCACGGCAAGTTCTCACCCCTCAAGAGCAATGCCACATCCAAGGGGTGAGAAAAGTTTTGGTCCTCTGATAGACAGCACTATAGTGTAGGACACTATACTATACTACACACTGCTCTATGTCCCTGGGAGGAAGCTGCTGTTCATCAGCGGAACTAGTCCAGCCACGGTCACCTGTAATAACAATATTAGGCTCTTTCATGTGGTGGTGTATGAACAGGAAATTGAAGATTTTATTCAGAAATATTGACCAAGTTTGTTCAGAAGAGAAAGCAATTCAGTACTAAATAATAATAAAGGTGTTACAAATGGCATAATAGGACCTGACATTTGAACATATGCATATACATATACATATACATATACATTTGCATATACAAAAAAAAACCCCCAAAAAAACCTTTTTTGTAAATGTATATATATAAAAATTTATATACTAAAGGTTTTGTGATTAATGGAAATGACATTAAAACAAATGTGGCATAGACAATAGTGCGACCTGATATTAGCTAGCTAACTTAACCAAAGTGTTTAGTTTTATCATTTTAATGTACAGTTCATTAATAATCACGTTTTATGCTGACAAACTCAATACTAGCTCTGTAAAACAAGCTCTCCACTTTTATTAGTGCATGATGGGACAGATTTGTAATTCTTAGTGTGAACACAATAGACAGTTAAGTACAGACCATAGATTTTGTTGGGGCAGGAGGGCATTAATGAATTAAGACACAGCCTATCACACTTGACCTTTGCTAAAGGCTACTATCTAATGAATGGAACCCTGCATTTGGCAGCTGAGAATCGACAACAGAGTCATCCAGCAGGTCATTTTGAACAGTTTTAGATGTATCTTTGTTATATGTGTTTGATACAGCAGGTGTGTTATTAGTAGAGCTAACATTATTAACTAGGGTTTCCAGGTTTAAACAAACAAACAAGAAAAAAATTAAATCTAACTACATCTCAAAATTCACAAAAAACTCTTGAAACTAGCCCAAGAAATCAGACATTCAGACTGCAGAGTATTTTTAAACTAACCCAATCTGCCCACCCTGTCCCATTGGGCTTCTTTTAGGGCTTCTTGTTGTTCCCATTTTTGACCACTAAGTGTAATAATAACTCTTTGGATGCTAAGGATGTTCTTCCCCATGATGGTATATGGTCAAAAAAGGCAAGCAAATAAACAGAACATAGGCTTATATGTATATTTTCCAATATTTTTAAATAATTGATCAATCAATAGATGTAATTAGTATTTCAACAGAATTTAAATTTTTTTAGAGTTTGTGCTGTTGTGATTGAGGACTTAATATGAAGATTAATATGCCTTGAATGGCTGAAAAAAATGGTGAGTTCTGTCTCACCTGCCCCTATGGAGGAGCTGTCACTGTGCAGAGTATACTTGCAAATTGGGAAGATTCAGTACATAGGTACAGTATGTTATTTAAGATACAGGCTATGTTTCTTGTACTTTCTGTAACAAATCTGTGAATGTAACTTACTTGCATCCCAATGAATCCCATGACAATAGAATTAATGGTACCTAGGACTCCTTCTGGGTCAAAAGGCTGAGTTGTATGATACATGGTCTATGAGAATGAAAATATAAAATAATAACAGTAAAAATAAAGCATTTGAAATTCTATCAAGTCTGCAGCATACAGAGTAGATCTATGTATCCTCCTTTTTGTGGGCTCTTAATCTTACCTTGCATGTTGGATGCCAGTAGATATTGTGTCCTAATAACCATCTATCTATATATGCAGCAGCTCCTCCTGTGCAGTTTGGGTATAGACCATTATCGCCAATACCTCCAGCTCCTAAATATCCACTGCAGGAAGCAAGTATATGATTTCAATACCTGACCACACTAAAACTGAATGTAGTCATTTTCTCAATTAAGCACTTTTACTCGAAGAGTAGTGGCTGATTATTTATGTATTATATTCCGGACAAAAATGAGATGCAGAAAATGTGTATGCATTTCTGAAGATACTAAGCCGTCTGCAGGTGTGTCAATGCCTTTATAGGTTCAGATAGAATGAGAAGGTGTAGAAAAGTAAGAATAGGAGATGAGAAAAAAATAGCATAAGTAAATTGGTAAACAAAAGAAAATAACAAAAGAGAAAAACATAAAGGAAAATAGAGGAAGATGGATCCACTGCCTCTGCCTCCTTTTAGTGGACATGACAGACTGAGATTGGCTAATTATTCCCTCTGAAGCATTTGCCACACACTCATAAATCATCAGGAGTGTCTCATAAGAGCTACGCAATACACCAGATTGCATGCATGCATTCTCTCTCTCTCACTCTCTCTCTCTCTCTCTCTCTCTCACACACATACACACTCACACACATGCACACACACACACACACACACACACACACACACACGCACACACACACATAAACACACACAAAAGCCATTACCGTGTATACCTTTATGTCCATACAAAATACAAAAGCATTATTCAAGACAAGCTTGCTTAAAAAGGCACTACGCTTTGACGTTGATGAACAGTGATAGTGACGTACCTGTCACTCAGTTAATAATATTAAGGTGATATATGAATAATATCATGATCATATTACATTAGGATCAAGCTCAAAGATGTAGATTAAACATGTGTCACAAATGCATTATGCTCACAAATGGTTTATTGCTTTGGGGATTTATGCACATGCTACACTGTAGAGCTTCTGCAACTCACGTGGGGCAGTTGGGAACAGGAAGCAGGAAGGTGACACACAGCCACACCGTCTCCAGCAGCAAAATGAAAATCCACTCAGGCCAGTAGAGCACCACATCCTGAACAGGGCTCCACCAGCGGACCTGCATAAATTCAGTGACAAAACACATGACATTTCATCTCTTAGCGCAAGGTTCACAGTGTCAATATGTCTTTACTTCAAAACACTGATAACTCTCACAATGCTAAAGTGTGAGTGAGAAAGTTCACAAATACAGATGCTGGCACACCTGACTTGGTGGGATCTCTCGGTGGGGTGAGAACATCTGCATCAGTGACAAGGTGAAGTACGTGAAAGCCAGACGCTGAAGTACTCCAGGTATACGCAGCCAGGACAATGACACTTAATATGCAAAAATAGACACACTTTATAACTGTCTGAGAAATGAAACAATAAAATACCTGAATGAGAAAACGTTTAATTAATTTTAAAACATGAAAAAAAATATATTTATAACTTTTACTTTGAGTCATAATTTTTTTTAAAAGATGTAAGTAAACTTTCCATGTGCTTAATCAGTACACATTGTATTTTTACGCTTTGAGATTGCATGATTCTGGATCCCTTAATCTCTCAAGCTTCTCACATATTTGATATTTCATTTATTCAGTCATTCATTCATTCATTCATTCATTCATTCAACTATCAATTCATTCATATGTTCATTCATTTGTGTGTTCATTCTTCATTTATTCATTCATTTTCAATGATCACTTTATCCTGGAAGATAGAAAAAAGGGTCACAAAACACCAATGTACAAATGCAAACACAATAACATTCACACCTAGGGAAATTTAACACAGCCAATCCACCTACTGTAACATTTTTGCAAGGTAGGAGGAAATTGGAGAACCTGGAGGGAACCCATGATAACATGAGCAGAAACTCAACACAGCCGCAAGATCATGATTGTGTACTTCTAGCAAGTTAAACTTTCCAACCTAAATTCTTTTCTTCAACTTTGTAAAAATTAGCTTTTTAAAGCAAATCATAGACTTCAAGTTAAATGGACATTTAGTACTCTAGAGAATCAGTGTTGAGGATATTGTCTGTCAGTAAAGAAGTGTGACCTGCCTGGCGGAAACTAATCACACTTATTTGAGATCGAGAGGTGCTGAATAACGGACACAGGCAAGAAGATTGATGCTAATCTGTGCATTTAGTTAATTGAAAACCTCTTTGTGGCACATAGAGTAGGGCCGTGTGAAACAATATAATTCCAATCATCGATCCAACAAATCAAATAAAAAGCGGAAACACTCCACCTCACTGCAGCAAGAGAGGAAGTGTTTCAATGACTGATGGTGCCTTATAGTTAAAACATACAGCCGTGCCTTTAGACGGAAACATACTTTCCACTTTATCTTATCTTACTGTATCAAGAGGTCTAGAGTCAATTAAGAGGTTATAGACAGCATTATGTGTCTTTGAATGTGTTCTTCTTCTTTTTATTGTTATTATTCACAAAAAGGATGTATTTGATATAATGTTTATCTACAATATTTTTTCATCTAGGCAATACACCTGGGAACAAAGATAACAAGAAGTAATCAGACAAGTACAATATTAGTGGGGGGCACTGTACATATCTGCTATAGACCATATGCTCCCTGTTATTGCCTGGGAGATATGTAACTGTCAGCAACTTGATGAACGTCCACTGCGCTGCTGTTCTGTAATAATGCTTATGTAACCATTATTGCTTTTCTATAAATCAAGCCCATAGCTGTGCACCTTTGACTGAACTGGGTCTGAGAGTTAAACAATCCATTGGATCAGCAACCCCATACTATGCTCATGTGATGTTTGATTCTAAAGCAACAGCTTGAATATTCATAATTTACATGAAGTATTCAGGCATTAGATAAAATTGAGTATTCGGGTATCCGAGAAAAGTGGGTGAATTATGCTGTTTATGGTAAAAGCTATAATTCTATTACACAAAATTCTATAGTAAAATGTCCAGCAGGCACTGTGAAACTCTATCTCTCTTAATTGAGCCTAAAAGTGGGCCTTGCTTTGGCACTGTGCACCTCTGTTAGTGGTCCCTTGATATGATTGCCACTGGAAAGTATAATAATATTTTGTTTAACCTAGTTACAGATACATCTACACAAACAGCTACATTAGTGCGGCTAATGTACAAGCCACAACCTGACTGCTTTTCTTACTTACTTAATATAGTCAGGGATTTAACATTGTCACACTGGTCCTTTTAGATCCTGTTCTATACATATTAACTAACATTATTTTACTACTGACACATGTTCTCTTGTCCATTCTATTTTGCTGAACAGACATATAGCACAGTCTGAAGAAATAACATTAGACTCAAATGTTAAACTGTTAGTCTAGGATGCATTAATATTACACTACACAATGCCCTGCATTTGAGCTGGGTGCCTTGCGTGACGGTATTTTGAGACAACCGGAAACTGTGACATTTACACTTTATGTATTATACAGTGTTTGAGAACTTGACATTTACACAATGCTGTATCACAGGAAAAGAGCTCCTCAGGGACCTTTAACAATGACTGTATATTTCTGTACGATTATATGATGGAAGTGTGTGGAAGCCCCTCTAACAGGAGAGGAACCTGATGTTGCCTTCTGCTCTTCTTGCCTCAAAAGTCAATATGTTGTGCTTTCTGAGATGCTTTTCTGCTCAGCATGGTTGTAAAGAATTGTTATTTGAGTTATTGTAGCCTTCCTAATAGCTTGAACCAGTCTGGCCATTTCTTTTGACCTCTCTCATCAGCAAGGTCCAGGGAAATGATTTCTTTCTTGCACCATTCTGTTTAGATACTGTTACATTTATTTACATTTATTCATTTAGCAGACGCTTTTATCCAAAATGACTTACAAATGAGAGCACACTCACACACCAATGGTAGCAGAGCTGCCATGCAAGGTACTAGCTTGCCATTGGTGCAACTTAGGGTTCAGTGTCTTGCCCAAGGACACTTCGGCATGGGATCACCCGGGCCGGGATTCGAACCACCAACCCTATGATTAGTGGATTAGTGGACAACCCGCTCTACCGACTGAGCCACAGCCGCCACAGCCGCCCTAATACTGTTTGTATTAAAATCCCAAGAGATCCAGCAGTTCTATAAATACTCAAACCAGGTCATCTGGCACGAACAACAATGCCACAGTCAAAGTCACTGAGATTTTTCTCCATTCTGAACTTGGATTTGAACATTAACTGACCTGTACTATCTGCATGATTTTATGCACTGCATGCTGACACATGAATGGCTGATTGGATAACTGCATGAATGTGAAGGTGTACAGGTCTTCTTAATAAAGTGGCTGGTGAGTTTATTGGATTATGATTTTACGTGTTACTCACATAAACCATCTCTGGGGCTGTAGTTAATGAAGCAGAACCCAATGAGCATCAGCACCACTGTTCTCCAGCTCAGCTTGCGCAAAAGTTGGAGTCTTGTCACACCTTTCCTTCGCATGGAGCTAAATGCTAACATTACAGATGCCCCTATGATGAATACAAACCTGAAAAAACACAACAGAATTTATTCTTTATATTGACTACATCCACGTGATACAACAAAAGATGTCCTGCTTTAGTATTGGCAACAGGATAATGCTATTAGATGTATATTTTTTTACTCCTCTACATGTAACTCCAGTGCTTGATATTACATATTGTGTGTGTTAGTTGAAGTGGATGAAAGCCAGAAAAGTACTGCAACACAGAGTATACTGCAGTGTTAAAAGTACCATTTCTTGTTCTTCATTTAATAGATTTAAATGAGTGCATAGTGAACTGCTTGTTATTCCTGCACACAGAAACTGGACTTAATTTCAGCGTTTCAGGCTTAACGTACTGGAGAAGAAAGATGGATTAATTGGTGGCATGTGTACCATACTGCAGTGTGAAAAAGATTCTGGAATTGAATCATTTTGAAGAGAGATTTAGCTTCTGGACCTTATTCCACATCTTCTATATAATCAGAAAATGGAAAGTAATCATTCTGTATTGATTTATTAAGTACTTGCTGGAAGCTTACCAGGGCATCACAAGATCAGCTATGGTAAGGCCTGTGAAACACAAAGACACACACACACACACACACACACACACACACACACACACACACACACACACACACACACACGCAAGCAAACATACATAAACACAAATTGAACTCCCTCACACTTTGGGGAAATGTAAATAAAACTAAAGATAGAATTCTGGCATAGATTTATCATCCTGTTACTAACTGAATTACAATCAGAGAAATGGCCTAGAGGCAAGAAACAGTAACGATATCCATATTATCACTTATATCTATACTAATGAATGGTGTTACTCATAAAATATTTATGCTGTTAATGCTAAAATGTATACAGAGAGGTATATACTGAGTTCATCTGTGACTACTCCTGCAGATGCACTTTGTAATAATCCCCATTAAAAATTAAACATGTATCCCGAGTTGCCTCCTGTGAGGACAATCAATGATATTTATCTTCAAGACAAACCTTTGATTAGAAGTGGACAGCCATCGATAAAAAAATACGCAATGAAACAGGTGGAGGAGGAGAAACAGTAGGAAAGGTATAATGAGTAGAAGAGTAAAATGACACTGACAATAATCTGTCCAATATAAGACAATATATTTTCAGTCTTGTCTCCACTCAGTAAACTTTGTTTATTAACTCTGAAGGAAACCATGACTTCACTGGATAAGTCACTAGATAAAGGGAAGTATCAATGACATGGGCATTCCTAGCATGTATAACTATTACTACAGGTCAGGACATCAGGCCAAATTGAAACCCAAGCCCTCATTGTAGAATCATATTGGCTTTTCAGTTCAATAACATAAATCTGAAATGCTTTTAAATAACATAAACCATCACTGTAGTGCTTTCACAAAGGGTACACCATCACTACAATGCTTTTAAATACAGGGGGTCTCAAAAATCTCCAAACACAGGGGAAATAAACAGCAACATGTCTTCCAAACATTTTCATACTTAATTTATATTAAATATGTTTTTTCAGACTTGCCTCTGACAAAAGAAGAACGTATTGAAATCATTCTCATGGTTGTATTGGGAAGCTGTGACAAAATTGTGATGGACTTTATCAGGAAGGCAAGCACATCATACAGTACATGCCACTGTTGCTAAACATATTAACAAATTAAAAAGATTGGAATGGTTGTGGACCAACTGAGAAGTGGATGTTCATGAACATCCACTGACAAAGGCAAAACTGACATGGTGAACATAGTCCCCTATGTATGGAGACTTTTGGGACAACCTGTAGTGTGCACCATCACTACAGTGCTTTTACAAAGAATACACCATAACTACTGCACTTTTAAATACTGTACAATTTCACTGCAGTGCCTTTAAATAGAGTGCTCCATCACTGTAGTGCTTTTAAATAGTATGCACCACTGCTGCAGTGATTTTGTATAATGTGCTTTTTAATAGCTAACGTTCTTATACTGTATAAAAGGACAAAGATAAACAATAGTCTAGATATAAACTGTCATATATTATGAGGACTGAAATGAGATGCTTTTGTTTATGAGTTTACAAATGTGACAATGAATTTGACTTCTTAAAGAGTAGCCTACGACAGCTAGTCTTGACACGCATGTTAACATATTATTCATCTACCTAAAATATCATATTTTATTATAATACTTAACCATTCCATGGCACATGTTGAAAGAACCAGTATCTTCCACCTCCGTAGTTCACAAACACCATGAGGGTTATTGAGAAGCTACAAACATATCGACACAACAAAACAGATTATCATCTTATGTTTATCAAAAAGGACTACATATTTTCAGCTTCATGTTCTAATTAATGTGAAATTACATTTAAGCCTTCAGTGGATATAAAAAGTCTACACACCCATGTTAAAAAAAAGATAAACCATGTATTCTCCTACCTATGTGATACAGCAACCAAAACATAAACCAAGTAAAGAGCAAATATAAACATTTTAGGAAACAAATAAAAAAAAAACAATCTGGTTGAACAAGTGTGCACACCCTTTTATATTGGGGAATGTGACTGTAGGATTTTCTTGACGTTTCAAGAATGACTGACTGCTAAAGCCATGGTCTACAAGGAGCTTGTACAATGCATGTGAAGGATCTCATTGTTGAAAGGTTTTGATCAGGAGAGGGGTAAAAGAAATTCCAAAAGGTGTACCATGGAATACTGTGACATTCATCATCAACAACTAGAGAAAAATGGGGCACCACAGTAACATTACAAAGAGCAGGATTCCCCCCCCCCCCCCCAATTTGACAAAAGGACAATATGAAAACTTATAAAGGAGGCTGCCAAGAGACCTACAACATTAAAGGAGTTGCTGGAATAGCTGGCAACTTCTGTTTTCTGCATGCGACAATCATCTCGTTTTCCTCACATTTATGGACTATGGGATAGGGTGGAATTTTGGAATAAAACCTGCATGCCTCTGTTAGACAGCTGAAGATGAAGAAAAATCTCACCTTCCAGCACAATAACAACCACAAGTAGAAATCCAAGTCAACAAGTCAGAAGAAGAAGATCAATGTTTTGGAATGGCCCAGTCAACCCCACATCTAAATAATATCAAAAACCTGTGGAATTACTTGAAGAGGCAGATCTAGAGCATTTCTGCAATGGAAACTTCATTAAATCAACTTTTCCCTTTGGACAGTACAGCTTTTGGCTGCTGAATTTCAGTAAATATTCAACTTGCTATCACAATTTTAAACCAAATCCAGCTTATGTAGCCACATAACAGTAGCCTCTATGTCTATATACTAATAATCATACAATAATGATAATCAGACAAGTCATATTTTTATAAAAAATCATTTATTATATATAACTAAGGGTTACGGTTAGGCCATTTACTCTGTTTAGCTCTGTTCATAGTCATGTTCAAACATGAACGTCCCAAAGGCAGTTCTTGTCTTCCGAGAAGCAGACATTGTCTTTGTACTTGCTGCAAAGCATGTTGGTGTAGCCTTTACCACAGTGTCTGCAGTAGCCTCTATTTGTTTTTACATTAAAATGGCCATACATATCCTTGCATATCTCTGTTGGTGTGTGTACAGTTGACCTTTTGGCTGGGATGGCATTTCAAAGGAAACTTATATGTTGCTGCAAATGAGTCCAACAAATCGACACCTCCCACGAATTTGTTATAGGCTCCCAAGATGTAAGGCCTCTTAACTTCAGTGTATCTTTTGGTGGATTTGTCCCAGCATTGAGTCTTCTCCCCTGACATTCCAAGTTCAGATCTATCATGCATTCCATTCACACTGCCTTGGTACACATCAAAGTCACACAGTATGCCAAAGATTCTCAATCTTAACCCACAACTTGAACCTCCATGGGTGGGGCTTGTCACGCATGTATTGTTTGATGCTGCTGAATTTCCCCTTGAAAGGAATCATCATATCATCCACAGAGTTGTGTTCTTCTGGTATCACCTGCAGGCATTTCTCCCTGAATGCATCAAGCCATGGTCTAAGTTTCCAAAGTTTGTCGTGTTTTTCCATCTCAGACACTGTCAAATTGTTCACAAAATGTAATGATTTCAACAGACATTGGACATCTGTTGGAATCTGACATCATATCTGAAACAAGGGTGTACAGCGTGTCTGTCTCTCAGACTCCAGCCATTTGAACTAGTCCAGTCATACAGACTCCAGCCATTTGAACTAGGCCCATCTTCAGGTACAGGTCAATGAATTTCTCTATTTCCTACATATTGGTGTTTATAGATGCTCCTTTCTTTTGAAAACTGTACTCATTAGTGTTAGCGGTCAGAGCCTGGATCCTATCTTCTGACACAAACTTTCAGAAGTGCTCTGGTGGTGTATGGAGGGAGACAGCATCATTAGAGATATCCTGACCTGAAAAATCAGAGTTGGGACTGATAAAATACTTTTTCAGCCAGCGATACCTGTCACGGGACATGATCTGTGTTCTTGAATGGCTTGGTTTTGTTGGCGTGATGTCCTTTTAATCATCAGATGGTTATTGGGTTTTTTTGGTTTCCGTTTCCAGCTCACAGGCATCTCCACAATCCTCTTCATCACTTGTATCAGAGTCCATTTCAAAGTCACTGTTCCCATATTGGATGGCATCAATAACATCACAAACATTGTAGTTAAGAAGGAATGCTTTCCTGAAATGGAAAAAAAACCCTGATTATTTTTCAGGCTAAATAATCTAAATACAAATCAATCCCAATCATACTTACACATTTTAAATAATTCACCCATTCCACAGAGTTCACACAATACTGTCTGTATGTAAATAGTTTCAAATATTGCTAAACAAATACTTACAAATTCACAAAGATTTCATTTATTCCTTATTTCAACTTGAACTTATCAATTAATATTTATAAAATTTTCATTGAAACTCAAAATGGTAACAAAGAAGACATTTAAAACTTGTGAATAATCAAAAACAGCATGTTTATATTAGTATTTTTTCCCCCACATGGAACAGGTGAGAAGCACAATTCATCCATGTAATGTGAAAGGTGCACAGTCAAATTTGGCTAACCCTTTCACCCAGTGTTGAAAAATTACAACATTGACATAAAAAGCTCAAAATCTAATATGATCAAAGCATTCAACATTACCTTAATATCTGTATGATCTAGACATATTACTAATCACATAATTTTTTTAGGCATTTTTTACTTACTTGAATGTTGATTTATCCAGTCCAGTAAAACAAGATGATGTGCTTCAAGGCAAGTTCACAGGTTGTGTGAGTTCATGGCCAGGTAAACAGGCCTATTTCCAAAATATAGCATCCAATAGCATTGCAAGGCTGAACAATAGGATCTATTAGTTGTGTAAATGTGGTCTTAGAGAGAAAAAAAACCTGTGCATGTTTATTTTAGTAGAGCTAAAATTGATCATTTATAACTGAAAATTGATGTTGTAATATTACAACAGTACAATATAAAACAGTACAACAGTAGGCCTCATGGGGAATAACTGAACCAAACTGTCCAAATAAAATCCTACGAACTGTGCGTATCTATGTATGTCTATAAGCATTAATCTTCTTTAATGTAAAAGTGGAAAGGTTTATAACAATGTGTTTACATCATATGTACAATGAAAACAGAAGCCTCTAAAATGGGGTTAATGCCAAAGTTAACCCCATTTCAGATGCTTTATTTTTTTTTAAATTTGATAGCACCACTGTGGGCCAAATTGTGAGGTTTTTCCTAGCTATTATCTGCTATCAATGCAAAATCAATATAGTTACAGAGTTTAAAATTTGATTATTGTCTTCTACCATCTATAAATTTTTCAAAGAGAAACAGGCTCCAAACCACTGCTTTTAGTGCTTTCGACAACTCCCTGTCTTCCACTTTGTTGGTCTGAATTGCTTGATTGTGGCTTAAACTGATAGTGATGTAATGCACAAACATGTACCAATGCTACCAACAAAACATCAAGCAAAACACAGCTGGGAAAAGGATTCATCAATCTTTCAGAAATGTCTACAATGATACAGCACAAGCATAATGTTCGCTTGCAGATAGAAAGTAATAAACAAGACAGTGTCATATTTCAGATCTGAAGGCTTAGGGTAGAAGCTTATGTTTTATATATTGTGAGAAAAACGCACTGCAAGGTATTGCAATCTACATATTATGAATCACTCAGGCAATGAATGCTTGCCCTCTGAATCTCCTCTCAGAAATGCTGAGTAAAGCTCTCTGCCGTAATTTATTAAAGACATGTAGCTTAGTACAAGCTGCCCAAGTGGCAGTATAGTGAACACTACACTAAATTAGCAGCTTTTGTTTCTATGCTTCTTCAAAATGTATGTTTTGTTTTCATGCATATTCTCTATATACTAGAAGGCATTATAAACACCATTACAACAAAACCAATAATATCTCAAGTGTAAGACTTTCAGTGTCAAGATTATGGTTCCTGTGGTTGGTTCTCTCTGGAATTTGTCCATCAGACCCTTTTTAAATACCACAAAGAGATCAGAGAAAAGCCCCAGAATAGACACAGTGATTAAGCTTACTGTATCTGTACTGGCCCTCCCTTGTTTTTCCTTATGAAATTCAATTAAGAGATCAGAACAGAGACCATTACTGCCCCTTTTAGACCTAACCTGCTGATACAAGATTTTAATCTCATGCCATCTTCCAAAGAGGACTCTTAGGTTTGGCAGATCTCTCTCACTCTCCCTTTATTTCTCGGTTTCTTTCTCTCACTCTCTCTCACATGGGCACACACACATACACACTCACAATTTGTGACGCCATCCATTAGTAACCATAGTAACAAAGACAAAGGTTAAGTCATTTTCCAGATGAGACTCAAGCTGATTTCGGCAATATAGGAGCCTATCATTTTAATTAAAAGCTTCTCGGTATCTGACACAATGTAGATTAAACTATTAACTTTGTCTGCCAGTGTCTCATATATGCTAAGAATACCTATAATTTAAGGCAAGTTTCAGAAAAGACATAAAGGAGAAATAAAGCTGAAACAAAGCACGTTTGAAGCACGTTCTATGTGAATGTATGGTAAGCTTAAGTGGGAACATTAGCACATTCTAAGACTGTAGCTTATAATGCTAAGTTATTTAATCAACTGCAGTGAAGTAACATATTTCATGAGTCAAAAACAGAAACTAGCAAAGTGGTTAATAATGGAGTAGGATTGTAGGTAGTAGTAGCTCAGTGATTAAGGTTTTGTGCTAATGACCAGATCATGGGTTCAAATTTTCAGGGCTGTCAGTCTTAATGACTAAGTTTCACATATTAACTATATTCTATGTCATTGTAATTTGCTTCAGACAAAAACATAAAACAAAATGTCTCACTACCTTCATCTACAGTGTGACTAAAGTGGTGATGTGAAAACAAACCTCACAGCATTTCAAAGAGAAATATTTGTATTTATATTTAATAATTAATCATTATTTTTCCTATATGAATATTTAAATGTGTTACTCTTTCTGCAATTAACCATTTTATTTTTTGTTTTATGTGTGCATTTTGAATTTAGTAACATAATATTGCCTTTTTGCATTTGATATTATATTAAGATTTTACCCTTTCTGGCTTCATGAACTTTACAACCATTTTGCAATTAAAATGTGCATGTGTCATGCAGCTAAAACAAAGATGCACCTCAAACATTTATACTAATTAACAAACCATATGATTTTCCACATTTTTACTGTTGCTACTGTTAAATCAGATTTTTAAAATGTGAATATGCTATACAAATAATCTAATCTGGTTTCTCTTATATCTAGTATAAACCCAGTATACCAGTTAATCACAATTATGAGAAAACTGGCAACAGGCTTTCCACTGGCAAGATTAAAACCTAGATCCTTTTAAAAAAATTAAAATGGAAGCAAAGTCTCCAGTTATACTATACTATATCAACATCACGTCAATGACATCTGGAAAATTGACTGCAGTGTTTCTCTGCTCAGGTGACAGATGCTCATGTCTTCAGCAGAAAGTTTGAACTTATTGCTAGACAGGCGATATATTAATCAGTCTGGAAGGGAAAAAAATTGAGACAAAGTCTCAAATTTATTATATTCTAAAAGAGCCAAAAATATTTAACAGTTGTAGCTGTAGACACCACTACACCTCTTAATCGCCCAAAATATGAATAGCAGAATCTTCTTTACATAAATGTTTTAATCATAAATAATCTGCTCTTTGGCTTCTGAATATCATACATAAACATAAATAAGAGAAAACATTAACAAAGAACACAATGACTTAACTTATAGGTTTCCACACTGCCAACATTGTTCTTTCCATCTTTGTCATTATCTCTTTTCAGGTTGTTAAGCTATACATTTGGTGCTTTCGTACATGAAGTGAAATGATGTGTTTAAATCACCCAAGGGAATTTTGAGACATAAGTGTTGTTGGACTATCATTCCACAGACATTCCCCATTAGTCATAATGCAAAGGGTGAATGAATGAATGAATGAATATACATATGTGTACCCAGCAAAAAAGAAACGTTCCTTTTTCAGGAGACTGCACTTTAAAAATCATATTTTAAAATCCAAATATGCTTTACAGATCTCCATTGGAAAAGGTTTAGACAAGGTTTTTCATGCTTGTTCAAGGGACCATAAACAATTATTGCACAGGCACCTTTGGAGCAGTCCTTAAGACACTAACAGTTTACAGGCAGTAGGTAATTAAGGACATGGTTACAATAACTTAGGACACTAGACCTTTCTACTGACTCTAAAAAACACCAGAAGAAAGATGCCTAGGGTTTCTGCTCACCTGCATGAACAAGACATAGGCCTTCTGCGGGGAGGCATGAGAAATGCAGATGTGGCCAGAGCAATGGACTGCAATGTCTGTAATGTACGACAGCTAAGACAGTGCTACAGGGAGATGTATAGGAAGGACAGCTGATTGTCCTTGCAGTGGAAAATTTCCCCCCAGACGTGATCGAGAACTTGCAAATGCCTTTGTGGAAGAGTGGCGTAAAATCTCACAGCAAGAATTGACAAATCTGGTGCAGTCCATAAGGATGAGATGCACTATAGTACTTAAAGCAGCTGGTAGGCACACCACATACTGACTGTTACTTTTTATATCAACCCCCCCTTTGATCAGGGACTCGTTATTCCATTTCTGTTCATCAATTGTCTGTGAAATTTGTTCAGCTTATATCTCAGTTGTTGAATGTTTTTATGTTAATACAAATATTTATGTATGTTAAGAAATCTGCTGGAAATAAAAGCACTTGAATGTGTGAGGATGTTTCTTTTTTGCTGAGTATAGTTACTTCTAACATACAGTTGTGTACATAAAATTACATACCCCTTGCAGAATCTACAAAATGTTAATGACTAAAAAAATAATAATGAGAGAGCTTATTAAAATTACTTTTTTTTATTTAGTTCTGCCCTGAATAAGCTTTTTCACATAACAGATTTTTACTTATATTAAGTATTATATTATATTATATTAAGACAAAATGTGCAAACATGATGCAAAAGAACGCAACATGATACATTAAGTGCCTGGCGGGGTTTTGGGGGGCGGTCAAGTAAGATGAAAAAAGTAAGATAAGACACCAATTATCCTGTTCAAAATTTTACAACCCCTTTAATGTAGTGTGTTACCTTCTTGAGCATTGAATGTTTGCACATTTTGTAATAGTTTTACATGAATATCTGAGGTGTGAAAAGATGGATCTCAAAAGCATATAGCAGCTTTTTGAACGGGGTCAAATATGCAGAATATGCTGGAAAAGCAAAGAATGTGGAGGATTTATCTGAAGAAAAGTGAGCAGTTTATTTTCCCAGAACAAACAAGGGACTCAAGAACAACTATCACCCAACATAAAAACAGTCATTGATCATCCAGGTAACAAAAGTATTATGAATCAAGCGTATGTAAACTTTTGGAACTGAAATGAACTGGTTTATTTGTGTAAATTCAGTCATTATTGTGTCTTGTGGACTATATATAAACATCTGTTATGTGAAATAGCTTATTTAAGGCAGTATGAAATAAAAATCAAAATACAATTTTAATGATCTCTCTATTTTTTTATTATTAACATTTTGCAGATTCTGCAAGGAGTATGTTCATTTATGATCACAACTGTATATGTACCTGCAACTATGGTGTACCCATGTGTAACCCAGTGACAATACAGGGTTCCAATAACTAAAACTTGTATTAAAATAACTTTAGGAAAATCAGCCAATCAGGAGCGATAGTCCCACCTCCGGCTGAACATGATTGACAGGTCACGACGCAATTGCGTCATCATGTAAGACCACGTACGTTTGTGTGTGTGAGAAAGATAGAGGAGATGCACGTGATTTTGGCGATCGGAGAAAAGAGAAGAAAATTATAGAATTAAAGTGAACAAAGTGACAGAAATGAGCATATTAGCAAGCTAAAGCAACACCACAGAAGCTAAAATAAAGAGGAGCGATGGGGAGTTGGAAAAATCCCGGTTTTCACCTCTATTTGTCTCGGTAAGCGGATGCTAATATGCTAACGGTGTGTATTAGGAGAAGGAGGCACACGGCTAGATTACTGACCGTAATACAAGGGTTTAATTTCAAATAACAACTGAAATAGTAAGCTGATATTTAAGTTAC
Source organism: Noturus placidus (assembly GCA_022414735.1). Classification (NCBI taxonomy): domain Eukaryota; kingdom Metazoa; phylum Chordata; class Actinopteri; order Siluriformes; family Ictaluridae; genus Noturus; species Noturus placidus. The sequence goes on along the minus strand of JAFFST010050913.1, from coordinate 250,460 downwards.
CTGAGCACAACAGCCCGTTGCTCAATTACTTTGTTTTAAAGGATATCTAGGTAAATTATATAGCATTCCTATTGGAGGGAAAGTTGTGAAAAGTATGCAATATGGTTTCCTATGATGATTTTACTTTAATGTTGTGTAGAACTGTTAAACCTTTATATTTAAATTCTGCTGTGGGTAGAGTAAACATTCTGTTCTGTTGACTCGAGTAAAGCCTGTACTACCTACAATTCCTAATACAGGATAAGAGTAGCCTGATGCAATCTTGGTTGATTTATCATCAGCTATTATTGAAAGCCGTATGAGATTGTACGTGTTATATGCTGAGTACTGTAGATATATGTAGACATTGAATTGAGATTTGATGTTGAACTGAAGTGTGATAAATAGGCCTAAATATGTAATTATTGAGTGTTATGAAGTATGTGATGCTTAATGTTACATGATTGTTATGCTTTGGTATAATTGGTGTACAACATATAGATACATAGAATATTATTCTTAAAAGATGAAACCTGTTTGCAAAAATAAAACAGGTCAGGTTCCAAGAACTACCTCAAGTCTATGGACAGAGCAAAGTTCCAAGAACCACTTGAAGTCTGATGAACGAAGAGAGAACTAATTGGAAGATCCTTTTCTATTGATGGCGAGCCTCCCAGTGTGATCTTAAAGTATTAACAATGCTTCTCACCAACTGTGGATGAGAAACAGTGGGATCAGTCAAGTAGGATTCAACACTGGTGCACCAGGGTTCATAATCCACTTCATAGTTTGGGTAAGGGACTTTGCCTGAGAAAATCCTCAATTTGGCAGGTGAGTGCAATTAAGAAACAATTTCTGTGCTTTTCACAATATGTTTGACCACTACTTGCTGAACTTCAGGTGGACTGAGGTGATCAGGAGATAGGTAAAAATTAGGCATGGGATCCCTCCTAACAGATGGAGTGAATGTAGCTGCTGGCTCAATGTAAGACTGTGTTTCGTCAATAGTTTGACTTAACTCCCCAGATTGAGGGTTAAGTGAAACCTCAGCATGGGTCAGTTTTGTCTCAACAAAGTTAAGATGTCGTTCCAGTTGAGCTTGTGGGGGTCTGGGCTGAACTTTAGCCATACCATAGATGAGGGGGGCTCTATTCGTTCACTCACTGGCGGAGTAGGAATTGGCTCAGGCAAAGTCCCTTACCCCAACTATGAAGTGGATTATGAAACCTGGCGCACCAGTGTTAAATTCTACTTGACTGATCCCACTGTTTCTCATCCTTAGTTGGTGAGATACTAATGAGAACACACTCACACACCAATGGTAGCAGAGCTGCCATGCAAGGTGCTAGCTTGCCATTGTGGGCAACTTAGGGTTCAGTGTACAAGTTTAAGTTATTGGAACCCTGTATTGTCACTGGGTTACACATGTATGCACTGTTAGAGATGGATTACAGCAGTACATTGTAAGTGCATCAAGTTCTGGCTCTTGCAAAGACACAAGTATATCATTACAGTGTCCTAACAAGACACTCTATCTCCCAAAAAGCCATACAAAAAAAGCCTGGAACATATTTTTGGCAATACCCACAATTCAGTGGCACAAGAACTGGATAAGTTCCTGTAACAGCTGTGAAGTGTCAGCATGCACAAGCCAAAACTGATGTTAATAAAATAGAAGGGATTTACATAAGATTCCCTTAAGTAACAGCTGTTACATTATAGTTGCTTGTATAGTTAATGTGTAACTACACAGGCATTACACACATACTAGAGACAAAAACAGAGCCTGGCATGACAAAGAGAAAACCATTAGGCTTAATAAGAAAATGGGCCGTTGCATTTCAAAATGCTAAAGCAGGTGTAGATAGATTAAAACATCTGGTTTTATAAGAACTCCACTTGAGAATATGATAGAAGTTACTGGAACATTAAATAACAAATTATCTTTTTGAAATCAACAACAACAACAACCACATACAGTGGTACCTCTACCTACGAGCAGCTCCATCTACGAGATTTTCGACCTACGAGATGGAACACGGGGCAAATTTCTGCTCGACCAACGAGCTG
>JAFFST010050913.1:214287-242699 GCA_022414735.1 Noturus placidus | reverse complement strand
TTGACCGAGGCCCCCCTTTTGCAAGATGTCTTTAAAACACATTAAAAATACAAACTTCTGAATATATCCCTCTTTTTATTAATAATTACATCTTACATATTTACTTTACATTACATTAGGAATTGATTGCGTGTGTCTGTGTGTGTGTGTGTGTGTGTGTTTGTGTGTGTGTGGTTGTCTGAGAGTGAGAATTTATTTTTCACACCAAATTGTTGAGGCCCCCCTGGAGCCCTCTGGGGGCCCCCACTTTGAAAATCTCTGTGATAAGCCACCAGACTACAGTGTCAAACTTGAGGATGAGCGCCATTGGCTCTACTTCAGAAAAATGTCTCAATATACTAGAGTAAGGAAAGACACTATGGAGAGGTAAAGAAAGTGATCTTGGCATGGTATGGCAAAACTCCCTACTGAGTGGCAGCGGCCTTACATCGGTAGAGCTACCGGTCGGGGGCCCTGCCCTGTGGTCAAATGCACACCCTCCTGCGCCTCACCAAATGGTGGCTCCACCATGACCAAGGCACCGCCACCAAGGTGGCAGAAAAGGTGGCCATGGACCGGTTCCTCAGAGCTCTGCCACCACCAGCGCAACGAGCCGTGGGAATCAGTGCACCCGGATCCCCCAAGGAGCTGCTAACTGCCCTAGCACTCGCCCTGCCCCTCTTGGAGGTCGGCCGGGATGGGCAGGGACCCCATAGCCCGCCTGGAAGGGGGCCGTCACATCGGCCCGACCACCAGTACGCTGCCGAAGGAAAAGGGGTCATCCGAAACCGCCCTACCTACGGGACACCCAAGGAGGAGTCAAGGCCGATAAAACTGGATCAGGGGATGCCAAAAGAGGATCAAGACTCCGGGCCCGCCGGAGGGGGCCCCCACACTCCAGACCCGTTGAAACCAGCCCAGCGAAGGAAAGATGCCCCAGTCCGGCCGGCCTACATGGCCCGGGGCAAGAAAAACGCCCCAGCCGAAGGTAAGTCACACACACCCCCTAATCCACTCTCGTCTGTATTTCAACAGGTGAGCTGGCAGGAGAACTTCGGCTGGGACCAGAAAGAGGACGACCGCCTGAAGTATTACTTGGTCCAGGTGCGGCAGATTGACGGGGTCAACCAAAACCCAGAACATAGGCTTCCCACCTTCTACTTTCTAGTCAGGAGAGGCCTGCTATACCACCAAACCCAGCACAGAGAGGAAAATGTGGACCTCCTGGTAGTCCCCATGACCCGAATCCAAACACTGTTAGACCTGGCCCATACCCATCCGCTCAGGGGCCACCTGGGGGCCTGAAAAACCAGGGAAAAACTGAGGGACTGCTTCACCTGGCCAGGGATGGATGCAGAGGTCCGGGCCTTTTGTCAACGGTGCCCTCAGTGTCAGCGTACCACCCCCAGGAAACCCCCACCGGCGCCCTGATCCCACTTCCCATCAACAGCATCCCCTTCGATAGGATCAGCATGGACCTCGTAGGGCCGCTCCCCAAGTCCGCCCGGGGCCACGAATACAAACTCGTCATCGTGGACTATGCCACCCAGTACCCCGAGGCGGTGCCACTATGCAAAGCCACCTCCCGCAACATCGCCAGAGAACTGGTACTCCTGTTCAGTCATGATGTTGCGCCGGGTGGTAGATGAGGAAGGAAGGAACTGGGACCTCCTCCTTCTCTACGTGCTCTTCGCCGTCTGGGAGTGCCCCCAAGCCTCCACGGGATTCACCCCCTTCGAGCTCTTCTTCGGACGGCAACCTCGAGGACTGCTGGACATGGCCCATGAAGCATGGGAGAAACAACCATCCCCATTCCACTTGGTCATCGACTATGTGCAGGAGATGCAAGAGAAGATTGACTGGGCAACCCCGATAGTTCAGGAGCACATGCGAGCCGCCCAGGAAGAACAGAAAAGGGTATACAACCATCCTGCGCAGCCTCGGGAGTTCCAACTGGGCGATCGGGTGTTCCTACTAGTGCACAGTAGCTCTTGCAAGTTCCTGGCCCGGTGGCAAGTCCCGTATACATTCCTTGAGTGAAAAGGCACCATAAACTACCACCTGCAGCAGCCCAGTAAGTGAGCAGAGGAAAAACTGTACCACGTGAATCTGCTGAAGGAGTGGGTAGAACCAACGCCGGAAGTATCGGCGTACGCAGCTCTGGACACAGATCCTTGGCAAGTGTACCTTGGTAGAATTTGGGGAAGATCTTACCCCCACACAAAGACAGGAGCTAACCTAGTTGGTGGACCAATTCTCTGATGTGTTTTCAACCTCCCGAGAAATGACGCAGTTGGTCCATCCAGGAATAGTGGTAAGACAGCGGCCCTAACCTGTCCCAGTGGCTGGGGGCAAGGTTATTGAAGAAGAAGTTAACCGAATGCTACGGGACCACATCATAGCCCCTTGTCCGGACCCATCGTCATTGTACCGAAGCCGGATGGAAGTATGCGGATGTGTAATGACTTCCGGAAGCTGAACCAGGTATCTGAGTTCGATAGCTATCCCCTCCCCTGAGTGGACGACCTCGTGGAGCGACTGGGGAGGGCCCGGTTCATATCTACCCTAGATTTAACGAAAGGCTACTGGCAAGTCGCGCTGGCATTGGATGCGAGACTGAAGACCGGTCACTGGCAGTACTGGGTTCTCCCCTTCGGGCTATATGGGGCGCCCGCAACGTTCCAGCAGCTGATGGACATTGTCCTTTAACCCTACCGTATGTTCGCGGCTGCCTAACTAGACAACATAGTCATCCACTCCTCCACTTGGTCGGACCACCTGTTCCACCTGGGGGAAGTTCTGAACAAACTACGGAAGGCCGGGCTGACAGCCAACCCCAAGAAATGCCACCTATTGCTGACCGAGGCACAGTAGCTGCGCTACCGTATTGGCCGGGGTATGCTGAAGCTACAGGCAAAGAAAATTGAGGCAGTGAGGGACTACCCAAAGAAACAGGTATGTGCCTTCTTGGGGTTGGCGGGGTATTACCGCAGGTTTGTACCTAACTTCTCCTCTGTAGCCTCCCCCTCTCAGACCTCTCAGAAACTGGGCTGGGTGCTGTTCTCTTGCAGACCTTCGACGGAGAGGAACACCCGGTCCTCTACATGAGTCAAAAGTTGTCCCCAGCTGAGAAGAAGTATGCGGCCGTGGAAAGAGAAGCCCTAGCGATAAAGTGGGTTATCGAAGAGCTGCGATACTACCTGGCTGGTTGGCACTTCGTCCTGGTGACAGACCATACCCTACTGCAGTGGATGGCCAAGGCCAAAGACGCTAATGCCAGGGTAACTCGATGGTTCCTCTCGTTACAGGATTTCTCTTTCCAGGTCCAGCACCGGGCTGGGACTCACCATGGGATTGCAGGTGGCCTCTCGCAACGGGATGCACTGTGGGCCCGACACACAACGGCAGTCGGTTTGGAGCTGTGGGGGGGTTACTGTGGCATCAGGCCGAAGGCCAGCGCACAGGAAGCAAAGATCGCTCCTCACGCAACTGCCGTGGTGGCGCTGAAGAGACGGCTCCGTTTCAGCACCACAAATGTTTTGGACAGCCAGAGAGCAAGTGGCGGCGGGGCCGCCGACACACCCACAGTTCGTGAATTCCAGCATCCAGCAGGCGAGGGGAGAATATAAAAGGGCAATATTCCACTCACAGAGGAAAGAGAAGTATCCCCGAGCATGTGCGCAATTATCTGACGTGTTTTAGGCGATTTCTTTTCGACGTGTGCAGGTCTGCTAATCGCTGTTGTGTGTATTCTGGTTTTATACGAATCTGATGCGAGTGGAGGCTCCGCCTAATGGCCGTAACCGCAGCTGGCTAAGACCCTCACCGCCCGATCGCACTTCAACACACACACACACACACACACACACACACATACACGCACACCCGCACTCCCCTCACCGACCATCTTAAATAAAGATCCCTCCACGAACAACAACGGCCTCCTGTGTGTCTGTGCTCCGCCCACCGCAGGCTAAATTCCCTACACAGGATATTTTACTTCTGATTAATAAATTAACAAACTGCGTAGCGTCAGTCATGTATATGACCAGTTTACAAAAACTGAATAATAGGCGGCTGTGGCTCAGTCGGTAGAGCGGGTTGTCCACTAATCCACTAACCGTGGGGTTGGCGGTTCGAATCCCGGCCCGGGTGGTCCCATGCCGAAGTGTCCTTGGGCAAGACACTGAACCCTAAGTTGCCCCCAATGGCAAGCTAGCACCTTGCATAGCAGCTCTGCTACCATTGGTGTGTGAATGTGCTCTCATTAGTAAGTCGCTTGTAAATGTAAAAATGATATTTCTGTAAAGCTGCTTTGAGACAATGTACCATTGTAAAAAGCGCTATATAAATTATTATTATTATTAATAATGTTTTCAGGCAAAATGGTGAAATTGCTTTAAAACAAATATAATCTTGTAACAGTTTTATATACGTAAATTTCACGTGAAAACATGACTAACTTAATTTCATCAGTTAAAAGCATTTACTTTTTACTTGAGTACATTTAAAAGTAGCATGCTTTTATCTTTTACATGAGAAAATCTTTTGTTGGATACTTCCACTTTTAACTGAGTAAGATTTTAAATATAATCTATACGTTCACTTAAGTATAATTTCTCAGAACTTGTTCCACCCCTGGTTCAATCTTACTGCTTATACCCTACAAATTAAACTTATTATTAAATATGTAGTTTATTAGGATTCCTACCCAAAACCACTTAGACAAATTAAAACACTCGAATGTTTTTATTTTTAACTGAACTGTAAAAAAGTATTTGGAGTGAAATAGTTACATGCATTTGATCCTTACATTTACATGCCTACTTGATTTCATGATTCTTACGGGCAGGGATGAAACCCAATCACTCTGTATAGCAGGGAAACTCTCAAGAGCCCAATAGTTTCCTGTTGCATAGTACAAAAAAGCAACTTATCACTGCAAAATCAATCTGCGCAACCGAAACCCTGGATCACCAGTAAGAAAGTGTGGAGAAAAATATTTTTTTCAGTGCATGATGGAACACATGACATGGTCTGCCAGAAGGTATTATCTATGATAAAGGTTCCAGAAGAAAGAGTGAAACACTGGCAAGCACCAAAGGAACAAGGGGAGGCGTTTGTGTGGAAAAACAAACACTGAAATGGCCGTTCAATCAGCAAGTGAATGCACACCATGACACAAAAGCAGTGATGACTACTATGCCATGACCAGCAAATTAAACGATGCTAATTGCATGTTTAATGTGTAACTACTCCAGTGTGTTTACAATAACATAGAAATTAATCATCTATCCAGTAATAATACCTTGCAAATAAAAAGGTTGTTCTTATTCATTAATGAAAATACCGTAGATTATTTTGCCTAGTGTATTTATATTTATTAATTACATTAATGAATAATTCATGTTTTTTTCATTGTTGTTGTTTGTTTGTTTTAAAATCACCGACATAATTTTTTTTACTTACATAAAACTTTCAAATAAAGTCTATTTGGCCTGTCAAAGACCAAATGACCATGTAATGATTCTAAAGAATAAGACAATTACACTTAAATAGGCATTTTGAATAATTCATCAGAATGCATTTAAAGCCTCTTATAGTTACTTCACCGAAGGTCATTGCATGAAATGGTTATGAATAAATCTACTGCTGTGTCAGAGATCTTTAATATTTTTTAGTATAAAATAATACTATAAAATAAAATATGATTTTTGGTATAAATAAACCTTAAAATCATAAGAGGCTTTAATGGTATTACAAATATACTAACATGTTATTGACTTCACAAATATAAAAGAAGACCCCTGATTCTTATTACAAATATTGCAAAGAAATTCAAGTCTGTACACTCTGCATGACTGTTTACTTCTCAAATAATGGCAGCAATGAAAAAAAAAACAGCAGCATTGAAGTTCCCTTTTAATACTTAGTGAAAGCATAACGGTGTCCAGTGACACTAAAAGTACATACATTCATTAGCTAAACCTCTGAGTGACCCTGACCAGGGTAAAGTGGTTACAGAAGATAAAGGAACAAATTCATGAATGACTAAGCCTCTGTTAATAACACTAAGAAAAATAGTCTATGGGTCTGGCATAGTTCTGTTCAAGCCCCAGTATGCAATGGTCAGCTATTTCCTGTGCTCTCTGCCTTCAGCCCGCTGATCACCAGGCCGATTACTTAAGCTGTGAGAGCCCACCGGATCCTGCATATAATCAACAGACAGTGCAGCTAATGGAAGCTCATCATGTGGCCCAGAGTTTAGCAACACTGGCCATATATCTAGCAGATAATGGTTACTTACACGTAAAGTCTGCTCTACAACATAATCTGCGCTATTGTAAAATAGACTCTGCATTATGGAGCATGATGCTTTCAAAATCCCATTATGTCTTAATCCTCCTTGCTCTTCTAATGTATTTCCCACAATGCTCCTCTCATGGGGCATTTTCCAAAACAAACATGGCAGAAAAGCTTTTCTTTGAGCTGTTTTTGAAGAAAAGGGCAGCTTATTGAATCAATATTGCACGCTCCAGCCCCTGGGATGCAAAAAAAAGCACTTCTCTATAGAAGGCTAGCTCACAAGATACATGTTTCCATTCTGCTGACTCAAGCTAGGTTTATACAGATCAAAGAGAATCTTTGATTTGATTAAATCATAGGTAGCAATGGTTAAAATGTTATACTGTAAGATGTGTTTATATCTTACTGTACATATATTATACAACGAAATACAGGCAAATCACATAATCTGAGGTGATATGTTTATTGGCTTAGGAGAAAGAGAGCCTAAAGTTACCAAAGTATAGTAAAACCTGTCTGCTAATTATACAGATATAACATTAACAGACAAAAAGAAGACAAAAGTTTACATCGTTTTATATTCAAGTAGATTGTACTTACGTTGGTAGGTGCTGTGTGGAAACTTATCCAGAGAAATATAGCAGGTTACATTAAGTGCACCTCCAGGTGTGACCCAAAGAGAATAATGTCCTGCCTCTTCAAATAGATAGCTTAAACTGAAGGAAATGTTAATAATAACTATGATAAATGACATATCCAGAATTTTACTATGACTGTGATAAATGATATATCCAAAATTACACTAAATTAGAATTTACTATATTTTATATGCCGCTTTAAAAGTTTATCTGGTTACATCTATGTTGAAATATTTCAGATTATACCCATGTATAATCTGAAATATTTCAACATAGATGTAACCAGATACATGCATTTTGTTACAAAGTATAAACTGTAATAACATTTTACATGGCACATAGACATATTATTTACAATGTTGTCAATAATTAATTTTGTCTTATAGACATGCATATAATGAATCGCATAAGTCATTATGCGCGATAAATAATAATAATAAATGTCCAATGTACAGTACATCTGGAAAGTATTCACAGCGCTTCACTTTTTACACATTTTGTTATGTTATAGTCTTATTCCAAAATGGATTAAATTAATTATTTTCCTCAAAATTCTACAAACAATACCCCTTAATAACAAAATGAAAGAAGTTTGTTTGAAATCTTTGCAAAAAACAAAACAAAATAAGCACATGTAATACTGTGAATACTTTCCGGATGCACTGTATACCTGACCAGTCACACCTATTTAGGATTTAGTCCCCCCTTTACTTTTAAAACAGCCCTCAGTTTTTTGGGAAAGCTTTCCACTAGATTTTGGAATGAGTCTGTGGGAATTTCTGCCCATTCAGCTTTAAGAGCATTAGTGAGGTCAGGCACTGATCTCAGGCGAGAAGGCCTGGCACATAGTCAGCATTTCATTTCATCCCAAAGGTGTTCAATTGGATTGAGGTCAGGACTCTATGCACACCAACCTTGGCATATCATGCTGCACAGCAGCATTGTCATGCTGGAACAAGTTTGTGCTAGGCCCCATGGTTCCAGTGAAGGGAAATCTTGGTTCTACAGCATACAAAGACATTCTAGACAATTGTGTGCTTCCAACTTTGTGGCAATCGTTTTGGGAAGACCCACATAAGGCTGTGGTTGTGAAGTGGCTTTATTATGAACCAAAGTTTGGACTGTCTTAATAAATTAATCCACAGGGTTGCAGGGAAGACTAGAGCCTATCCCAAGGAACCTGGGGAACAAGGTGGGGGACACCTGGACAGGGTGGCAGCACAATTGCACACACATTCACACACTACAGATAATTTGGAAATGCCAGTCAGCTTACAACACATGTTTTTGGACTGGCGGGGGGAAACCAGAGCACCCTGAGGAAACCCCGAAACACGGGGAGAACATGCAAGCTCAGAAGCAGAATTTGAACCCTCAACCCCTCTGACACAATTTAAACCATTCACCTCACAGGCTATTGATCAGTCAGTCAACTTAAAGCACATTATTCAGCAACTACTTTAATTTATACAGTAACCTTTTAGAGCACTTACTTTGTCTTATGGTATTAATATACATTATGCATGGCATATAACATATCATTCGACATATTATGTATACAGGAATCGCAAGTGTTATTCTAAAACTTTGAACCTTAAGCTGGCAAGTAAGGAAAGCTTTTAGTTTATTGTATAGTGGAAAGATAAAGCTCAGTATTTATGAGGTTTGAGGGAGCCATCTAGAGCATGGCATATAGAAATGCACTTCTTGACAACATTCTGTGTTACAAGCATTCATTGATCATTCTGGGGATGACATACCAGCCGCCATGTTCATTGGAGGGGGAGGGTAAATCGATAGTGGCTCCATCTGGAAAGGGACCTCACTATTGATCTTTAAGAAGCACAAGGCTAGACCCCAGCTCAGGGCAATGCAGTAAAAGCACAGCACCTCATTTAATGCAACCAGATACCTGTTTAATATCCCACCACCCCACATGGAATGCTTCAGTTCTGGTGACTCTTACGCAAGGATTCTATATAAATGTGGCTACTGAATCTTTGTGTTTAACATTTCAAGTGTGGTTTCTGTGGATACTTGTAGTGTTGATGTCTTAATGGCTCGTTTCTTTATTTTGAATGTCTGCTCCTATTAACCCCAAATGGCAGCAAGATCAATAGCATGTGAGATATCCTCCAAAGGCCAGCACTCAGTACCTAAAGTCAGGTCAAATGCTGACACACCATGGTCTATGTAGTTTGAGAGATTGTAAATGGAATCTTCTGCTATCAAGGCTGTATATTTAGTCCATGTCAAGGTGCTTCAGCTCACATAAATGGAATGAGCCTGTCCATATGGACAGTGATTTATAGACAGGGATGTTGATGTTAAGTAATCCATCCAAATGAAAAAGGATTTTGCACTCAAGAACAAAAGGTGTATCATTTCAATTTTACTCCACTGCAGTTCAAACAGGAAATATTTAGACGTAAGCCTGAAACAGACTAGATATTAGTGTACAGCTATAGTGTAAATTTAAGTCTTACCTGCATAAAGTGTTAGTGGCATGCACAGATGAGGCTTTCAGAGTTATAGTGAAAGGTGTGCTCAGCACCACAGACACATTTCCTGGTCCAACTTCCATACTAGCCAAAGGTTGGTAAAGACACTGCAGACATCATGTGCACATAATATTTTTATACTACTTAATCAGCCACAATACTTCTTAAAAAGCCACAGCTTTCAAAAGGCAGCTGCAATAGCCTTAATGTCATGGGGCTATGATATGTAAATTTTTTATTTTATTTTATTTTACTGTTCTTGCCATGAAACATTATATTATGATTATTGTAACTATAATTTCCATTGACAGAATTTGACAGATGGCCTTATACAGAGTGATTTAAAGAAGTGCTTTGCAGTCTCAATCAAAACATATCCAGTACCATGAGCTGATACAACAACAATAACAGTACAAGTTGAGCTTTTTTTGTGCTCATTATTATTATTATTATTATTATTATTATTATTATTATTAGTAGTAGTAGTAGTAGTAGTAGTAGTAGTAGTAGTAGTAATAGTAGTAGTAGTAGTAGTAGTAGTTATCGTATTATGGAACACTAATGAGAAAACTGATGAAGAGGTCATTATGAAAACTGAGTAATACAATTTATAAATACCTTATAGCAGTAATCTGAGGTGTAGAGAACTTGAACCCCATAGGACATCTGATTACGGACTGTTAGTAACGCTTCATCCATTTTCGGTAAAGCTTCTGCAAGTTAAATACGATACTGCTATAAAAAAGATACTGATAAGTTGAATTTTCCTTAGATTTATCATGTTGGCCTATACAGAATATACTAAACAACATGTACAATATCAGTAGTAATTTAAGCGAATCAAGGGAATAAATTTTTGTTAATATTAGAACTAACACAACAAAGCTCAATACAAATACTCATAACAGAAATAAAAATATATATATATTATTTTGATAATATAGAAATAAAAGATATTCTCTAGACTTCCTTAATGTATGCCACAAAAGGAGGAGTCCTTAAAAAGAAATGTGAACCATGTTGACATCTACAGGAATAACACAACTCTTCAAAACATGGTACATGCTCAGACCACCAACACAACTCTGATAAAAATGTCTCACTAGTAAAAAACCAAAGAAACTCAGGCATGACAATCATAAAGGCTTACAAAACACTGAAATTCCCGAACTATTAAAATGTCTCAAATAATTCATTTTCAAATTCCTAAATGTCAACACTTATTTTGGTAATACAATGTATGCTACCTGTATTCATGGTCACCCCATACTGTCCTATTGTGAGAAGAATAATATAGAAAATGTGTCTCAGGCTGCAGCTCTCCATAGTCAGCTGAAAACTTGCTTCTCTACTGAACTCATTTATTGTAGGCTACAAAAGATCTGAACAAAGAGTTCAAAGAGCACAGAGGTGTGTTGGATATTTCCCAAGGTGGTTATGGCACCATTTCTGATTTTAACCAGGGTTGCCAGCTCTGATGCATTTGCCGTATAGCTCATGTTTTCACGTCCTGTCTTAGTATCACATCATCCAAACACACGTGTATGTGCAGGAGCAGCAGTTCTGAGTGCTTGTCAGAAGCATACGTTCACTATAACTGAATATTTTTGACAGTGAATTTAAATTAGTTGTGACGGTTTAATGTTTAAGATTCTGAGCTAATAATTGCTCAGAAGATTGTGATAAAGACTCCTAACCTTCAACTGCTCACTTGCATTAACTGTATCCTGTCTCAATAGTAAAAGACTTTAGATAAAAGCATCTCCTAAATTAAGAACTATTCTTTCTTCCTTGCTTGTGTATGCAATTCATGTGATACATAATAAAAATAAGCTTATTATCTATATACCACCACATTGCTGCACTTTCAAGTCACAGACATTTCTCTTCAGATTTTTATGATAGTGTAGATGCATTTTTCCCACTATCTGAGCACCTTCTCCTGGCTTGAATACTCCCTGCATGTCTCTGAAAACGCATTTCATGATCGATCATGAAGACAACATAACTGTCTCCTGATGAAGCAAATTATCTAGGTTTCCAAGACATAATAGAAACTATCACAACAGAAACTCTCGGCTTTCTATATGTCTTTGACAGTAATACGGAATCACCTTACAGCAGGGGTGCACACACATTTTTGACTTGCGAGCTACTTTTAACATGACCAGTCAAGGAGATCTACCTACACTAAAAATGTGAAAACATATATATATATATATATATATATATATATATATATATATATTTGCGATCGATCTATTGTGCACCCCTGCCTTACAGCATTGCTGTTATATGCAGTGAGTCAGAACAAATTACAAAATACATTAAAACCTTTACCTAAACAAAAATAACTGTTTAGTATGGTTTACTATGGTATATAATATTATATATACCGGTACTACTATATTACATATATTCTAGAGCAAGGGTACACAATAGGTCTATCTGGTCGATCGCAAAGGAAGTGCGGGTAGCTCGCCATTCAAAAAAAAAAAAAGTTAGCATTGCAGTACAGGACAGCCAGTCTGAGATCTGTCTTTTCTCTCACCACGCGTGTGTGATCAAATGCGCCAGTGCTAAAGACTAACAAGAGAAATCACCGAGTTAACTTTTTTCAGTCTTTTAAAGACAAACCCCAGCTCCCAGTGTGCACATTAATATCAGTCACCACGGACAATGCGCCCGCAATGAGGTCTGCGATCACACTGAGCTCCTACACACTGACGTGAGATGGATTAGTAGGGGTAAATTCCTGCAGAGATTTCGAGAGCTCTGTCCAGAGATAAGGGAGTTTCTATTTGCTGTTAAACATGCAGAATACTCCCAACTCAATGATGATCAGTGTCTGCTGGACTTGGCATTTTTAACCAATCTGACCAACATGTTAAATGAGCTTAATTTGGAGCTGCAAGGAAAAGACATAACCGTGGTCAATATGATCAGCTCAGTTAATGCCTTTAAACGGAAAATGCACCTTCTTTCCTCAAAGCTGTAGCAACATGAACTTCCGAGAAACCTCGCGTCAGAGCTGAAGACGCAGTGGAAGGCTTGTTCGCAGTTTAACATTGCACTACACGGAGCAGATTGACAGCTGTCAGTCAGAGTGTGACAGACTCTTTCAAGACTTTGCTTTACTGGAGCCAGTCGCTACTATTATTTCTGTGAGTCAGCCTTTTCTCCACATGAAGATTATTAAGTCCAAATACCGTTCCACAATGACTGATCATCATTTGGAGGCCTGCTTGAGGCTGGTTACCAGCAGCTACTATCCGGACTATGCAACCCCGGCTTCTATTCAGTGCACGTCATCAGAGTAAGGTACTGACCAAAAATGTACTGAATTGTAGTGTGTCATAAGGGATCATGCAGTTATGCAAGGTACATGAACATATATTGTGTGTATATATATATTTGAAGTACACTCAGTATATATATATATTTCACATTTTTAGTGTAGGTAGATCTCCTTGACTGGTCATGTTAAAAGTAGCTCGCAAGTCAAAAAAGTGTGTGCACCCCTGTTCTAGAGTAAACATTTCCATAGGCAATGTCTAAGGGTCATTCTATGACATGAAGTTTTCGGTGTTTTTCTCTATAGCACCACAATGGAGACAGAAAATATCTGCATGTATTTTAATAGCAGTAACATTGTGGCTTAAAAGTCATAAGCTGGCTAAGGCCTGTTCTGCATCTAATTGAATCATCTTAAAGAATGTGTGTCATACTTGCCAAACTTTTAATGTTCATTTATTGTGCATATTATAACAATGATTTATTAGAGAAATGTGGAACGGGTCATTTGAAACATTATAAACGACTGCATTTGGTCTGTGGACCACCTGTTCAACAGACCTAAGGAACAAGCCTGTAATAATGTCATTTTCAAAGCTGTAGTGTAACCCAAACATTCCAAACCACTTAGCAGTCTTTAGCAAAGAGTTGGGTTTATGATATACAGCTAGTTGGATCTACTGAAAACTGGACAAATGACCAAAGAGCACCTGTATTTTTCATGGCTGTGTAGGTGAAGGTGATGAAGAAAAGACATTTAGTCTACAGAAGGGTTCATTCAGTCCTTGAAACTGGAGTTCAGCACAGTTTGATGATGTCTCTTCAAAAACACCTTAACTAGCGTAGGATCATAACATATGCGAGAAAACTGTACTGAAAGTAGTCAAAACGTATCTAATAGGAATAAGGAGGCATGCTTTGTTCTCTGGTTTCTAGTCTAGTCTCAATTTTATTGTTACACCCAAGTGCTGCTAATTGTGGCGCCATTTTGGAGAAAATACTAATTTGAATTCAAGTCAATTAGCTAAACTTGGCCTCTCTAAGATGGCGGCATCGTTGACGTGTCCAGTTTAATTCTCAGGCGCATTTACGTATATAACCTCAGTAATGACTGTTCAGAAGTCGGCGTTTTTCAATATTTCACTTTGGAACAAACCTACAACTGGCTGCCGTGTCCCTCTTCAAGGACCCTTGTGTATAGTTCAGTTATATGTTTTGCAAAGAGGATGCACCAGCTAGGCTTCTTTCGCCCTGCCTGCCTGTGGGGTCTTTGCGTCATCGGTGTGCGGCGCTGCAGCCGGACAGCACGTTACTTGCGGCTTGCTCTTGTTCGTAACTCGCCCTACTATTTTCCCTACCCGTATTGTGATAAACCCCACCTACTGTTATAGAGCTGTTAATAGGAAGCGAATGGACATGCAAGGCTTCGTGTAAATATTGGGCTATTGGCCAATCATAGCGCAGGAGGCGGGGTTTGTGGAAACGCTTTTTGGGGACATGTTTAATTCAGAACAGGAGAGCCGGAAAGGCAGCAAAGCAGTACTGCTCTGAGAGACAACATGGTAGGTACATAACACAGACTTATTATCTTACAACTTAAACTATTATATTAAGCTATTCATAGCGCACATTTTATAGGAAGAATAAACAGGAGACAGTGTCTTCCACCTGTTGCTGCTGTTTCTCTGCAGGCTGTACAGTATATGCAGAATTGATGTAGTTGATATCAGTATACATAAATGTTTTTTCAGCCTGTCTGTCTTCATAGAATCAGCAGCTCGTGCTTCTATCACAATATAACCTTTTCAGACATGTTTTGTGTGCCTGTGTGATCCGCGCTCATGTCTGTAGCTGCTGGACGCCTGGAATACGTCACAGATTATCTTGTTGCTAAGAGACCTGTTAATTGATGTGTGACTGTGTTATCGGCTTCATTGTGTCACAGTTTGCTTTGAGGCGCGAGACAGTTGCTACACACACACACACACACACACACAGGAAAGTGCTGATGCTACTCATTCACACTCAGATTCTGTGAGTTGCACAGTCTCATTATTATAGAGAAAATGCCACTGATCTGCAATGTTTATTAAATAATGATATACTCTGTCATTATGCATCAATGCTCTTTTAACTACTTGAATCAGTTGAAGATTGGTTTGGTCATACATTATGTATACCGGGTCTGACACTGCAAACGTTTCATTTACTATCATTACCATCAATGCATATCACATGATAGAAACTGACAACATTTTCATGGAAACCTAATTCTCATTTTGAGATATTTTTCTACTATGGACAATTTTTTTCAGAAACCTTTTATTAATCTACCCATTAAACCCATTCATTTACGTTTTTGCTATACCATTTGAAAGTAGGATTAAGTGTTAAACTCGTGATCTTGTAGGACATTTGAAAGGACATAACTCGGTGGAACCTCCAGTGAAACATGGTGAAAGCTCTTAAACCTGGAAATGCAAGTCATCATTGTCTCCACTGCAACCAATCACAGAGCTCCTTTATGAAACGTCCCCCTGCGGAATGATTGTAACTCTTGCATTGCTGTTTAAGTTTTAGTATTGTAACATGTTTAGTAATGTAAATTTACTTTTACTAATGTAGAATTGAATAAATTTTTTTTAAATAAATAAATATATGCACATATACGCATATATATGTGTGTGTGAGTGTGTGTATGTATGTGTATATATATATATATATATATATATCCTTCACTATAAGGATTATAAGGCGCAGTCTCAATTTCGGGGTCTATTTCTGTACTTGACCAATACATAAGGCGCATATGGTTGTTACACAAACCAAAGTCGCACAACATTTTTACAGATTTTGGAACTCAGTCCACACATAAGGCGCAGCGGATTATTAGGCGCACGGCCGATTTTTGAGAAAATTTAAGGCTTTTAGGTGCGCCTTATAGTGCGGAAAATACGGTATATACACACACATTTCTTAACATTTTGTAATAATGAATACCATGCACACAATATGCCATTAGAGACAACATACTGTATGGTTTGAAATTAATTTGGTGTGTAACCTCAGGTTCTTGAACCCTGCTTACTATCTGTGGATTTTTACATTTTCTTCCCATATCCATGGCGGTTTCCTTGGGGTTCTCTGGTTACCAGGTTTCTCTGATTAGGTTGACTGGCTAAGATAAATTGCCCATATATCTGAATAAGTAGGAATCTGCAAACCAGATGGGGTCCTTCTTGGGAAAAAATAAAACATGTCCTTGTGCTAGAGCATGGCCTGAATTTAAAGACACCAACATGACACTGCCTGATACATAAGTAAATGCATAAAATGTTATTTGTAGTCTTGCTGTATTTTGGTGCATCTAAGTGTAATCATAAAGCACAGCTGTAATGTGTCTGTTGTAATTACACAGGCTGGTAAGATTCAGATTCTGACTTTGGACGAGAGAGAGCAGCTGCTCCCAATGCTCCGCAACGCACAGTGGGCCGAAGTGGTGGGCAGGGATGCACTCTATAAGGAGTTTATTTTCAAAGACTTTAACCAGGTGAGCATCCACATAAAACCAGTTATTACTGAACTCTCATTGGCAATGAAAGCACAGCATATGTGTTGCCTGTAAAGCACCAAAATCTCTTCACACAAATTGCATTCTCTCTTAGGCCTTTGGGTTCATGTCTAGAGTAGCTCTGCAGGCTGAGAAAATGGACCATCATCCTGAGTGGTTCAATGTTTACAACAAGGTATATGAGTACTACTAAATCAAGTATTTTCATGCTTATGAGCAAGGAAAATCATTTAATAGTCTGTCAGTAACACCACCCCTCCCTGATTTTCTCTTTGCCAGGTTCACATCACTCTCAGCACACACGAGTGTGGAGGACTATCTAAGCGTGACATTTCTCTTGCTACTTTCATTGATCAAGTCTCAGTGTTGTGAAGATGACTCTTTCTTTTTGGCAGAAACAGACCAGCCCCTTATGTCCCACATTGATGAATCAAATGTATTTAGTGGGAGGGGTTTCCAGGTACAAACTTATCAAACACTAATTGAAAACTTTGATGGCCTGTTACACAGACAGTATTAATAAAAACATGGGATACATCATCTGTATAATCCTATGGTGAGAATAGAGCTATCTTTACAGGATGGTCTTGTGTCTTAAATGTAGCCCAGTATCGTTGCTGTCTAGAAAAAAATATCGTGCCTTTTTCTATTCAGTGTGCACAGGGTATTGCTGTCCTTATAAACTCGACTTTGTAGAGTGTCTGAACCATATTGACTGTTAAGCCTACAGCGGTTTCAGAAATATAGCTGAGCTTTTGACCCAGTGATTCTGAATTTATTCCACATATAAATATACTTTCAATGTATTTGGCAAAGATACAAGTTTCAATAAAGCGTTTAAACTAGCAAAATGTACGCATTCCGCTTTAAATATGTATATGCACACATTTTATACACGCTTACAACCTTTTTATAATCCTTTCTCTGTAAATCAGTGTGAAACGGTATCATATCAGTAACAGTATGCACTGCTTTGATTTACATTTACACCAGCTCAGCTCCACTTTGTCCTTCATATAAAAAGTAGTGGGACATCTTGGCTCCCGTACACTCTGCCACAATACAACACCTGCCCACATGCACCTTAACGTGGAACTAATCTATAAATGTGGCTTAACAACTCACAAGATCCTTTAGTATGCTAATGATTCCAGTTCTAGATTATGAGAAGACTAGGGGTGGGTATTATGACAAAAATATTAAGATACCTTAATAGTATTATGTGAATGTGTATGATACAATATGTGAATGTGTATGATGCTCGGTTTTCATCATGATATATAAAACTGCCAAAAGAAGAGTGTTGTATTAAAAAAAATCCCTGAATTTCAGCGATATATTTATAAATGTATACAAAAATGTCTTTAAACACTGAAGATGAGGCGGGAAAATGTACAAATTGTAACATTTTACAATCTTCATCTAATCCACTACTTCCAATCAGAGTTCATAATTGTTATAAAAACACTCTCAGAGAGAGAGCGCTAGCTCATGGAATTATATTGTGATAATTTATAACAATATCAAAGTCATTTTGCCCAACCCTAGTGAGACACCTTGATCCACACAACACAGATAGGCTTATGAGATTAAATGGTAAATGGCGCACTTATAGCGCTTTTATCCAAAGCGCTTTACACTGTCTCATTCACCCATTCACACACACACTCTCTCACTCCAATGGTAGCAGAGCTGCCATGCAAGGTGCTAGCTTGCCATCGGGGGCAATTTTGTGTCTTGCCCAAGTACACTTCGGCATGTGGAGTCATCCGGGCCGGGATTCGAACCGCCAACCCTACGATTTAGTGGACAACCCGCACTACCGACTGAGCCACAGCCGCCCGTTATTATTATTATTATTATTTTCCATGCGGAGTCTCAAACATGCTTATTTCAACTTAATATAAAAACAGATACAACTTACTGAAAACAGCATATATACAGTAAGGAAATGATGGGACAGCAAACAGATGGATTTTGAAAATACAACTTTATTTTTTGCTGGAACAGGTTAATATGGTAAGTGGATATAGTATGGTGTAGAAAAGGCCCTGTACCCGAGGCTGATCTGAACACTGCAATAGCATTAGATCCTGCCAACAGACATACATGTGTGGGTCATTAGCCACAGAAAATCATAACCATGAAGATCAATAGATACTTCAGCTTTCAAAAGTGAAGGTGCCTCACTTTTAGGTAGTAATATTGCCAGGCTCACTGCCTTTAAAATGTTTTGGTGGAGGCAAAGGGACATCTGCTTTAATTATAAAATAGTGGATATGAAAATAAGGCTGAAAAATATTCTTGCTATTACAAGTAGTGGAACTGTTCACAGTAACAGTTTAACCTAAATGTTATGATGTTAAGAACAGTTGTAGCCCTGTGACAACACTTAAAAAAAAACAAGTACATAAAAATAATAATTACACTTGAAATATGAGAACCTATATTAGTGATGCATAATGTAAAAACACACACAGTGGTCACAAACATTATGAATACATACAGAATTAAACAGCCAATGAGGTCTGCAGTCATGATTCAGTGGTACCGTGTCATTGTCATCTAACTACTGATCCAAGAGCTCTGGTCCCTTTTTACAATTCAGGATATTTAACAATTGTTTATTATGTATTTTCTTGAAATAAGGAGTAAATAATATATAAAATTGCTCCCAATATTAATTAAGGGTTTAAAATATATATATATCCCCCTCCCAACCGTCTTCCAAGGAGTTTAAACAAGTATTAAGTGGCCAGTAGGTTGAATAATTAATATGGAAGATGAGAACATATCCATTAATTTATGCCAATAATTGTGATTATAAAGAAGAAAAAGTTATTAAGGATCAAATATAGAACAGTTGGAACAAATTCTGGAGGTAGACATAATATGGGGGCAGGATCCATCTCAGAACTACCAGTAAATCATTTTCAGGAGATTTTAGAATTAAGACATGATTTTGTAAAAATGTAATTCGTTTTCAATTATAATTTAAGATTTTTAAAACAACCTATTAAACAATGATTATAAATTCTAAAATTAGCAAAAACTGAAAATCTTTTTTGTTATCCAGGTACACCAGAGTAGTACTTCAAGTTTCATTAGATGATGTTGGAAATATGTAAAAGAAAAAAAAAGAAAATATATGTTTCTCGGCCCATTTACATGTTACTCTGTAACACTAATAATGTTGCACAGTTATCCGATTGTGATCAACACCAGCACAAAGCACGGACTCGAAATTAAAAGCTACTTAACTTAAAACTTTACCATTTTTGCTTACATTAGGCTACTATCTGTGACAACTGTACTCTGCAAGACATTAGCTTGCAATTAGCAATAAAAAGGGTTTACTGATTTGTGTAATTGTACTTAATTCTTTATGAATGATTCAATCAGTGATAACCTGAGAGCTCAGTTGGAGCATTTACCTCCAAGAGTATGGCTGGAGGAATATGAAATACATGAGAAGCGTCAATAGACTTGTATAACAGAAAGTGAAGATATGAGCACACTTTTTTGAAAAATCAAACTCCCCCTCCAAAAAAAAAAATTAATAAATAAAAAGCTAACAGTCCCTAAACCTTTTGCACTGACATTGATACCGCAGAATTTATGGACTGATTTATCTACAGTTAATCACCTTGAAGACAATGCCCAAAGTGACTGGGGTTATATGGCTTGTGTGTTAACTGGAAAGAAGTAAATGAGTGATTGAAATGACGGGACAAAAAAAAAAATAAAAAATGCATATGCAAATGTGATGAGGCACAGACCCCAGCAGTCACAAGACTCAGTGTGTTTTAGCGTTCCCATTCATGTGGTTCTTCTTGCTGGTGTAATGGTTTTTTTGGACATTTTTAACATCAGTGCTATAGAGGCAGTCCAGGAAGCCGCATGATACCTCAGTCACCATTGACCGATCAGGGATGGACTGGGCCATGCCATAGATTGCTCCCTAAACACAAATTCAATATATGATCAATGAAAAATAGAAAACATGTACTATTTTAACTTAAAGAATTAGTACGGTATGCTGTTTAAGGTAAATAATCCATTCACCACAAAGTGTTTTATTATTCTTATACCACAACAATTTTCTGAGCATAAAACCATTTTATTTTATAATTGAACATATTTTAGCCATTCATAGTTGCATTTAATGTTGTGGAACATCAGTGAAGCTAGTTCCTGTTATCACTTCTACTATATGGCAAAACGTTTGTAGACACCTGATTATCACAACCATATGTGGGCAATCCTCAAACCACAATGTTAGAAGCACACAATTGTATAGGATGTCTTTGTATGAAGTAACAATTTCTCTTCATTGGAACTAAGGGGCCCAAAGATGTTCCACTATAACAATGCCCCTTTGCATGAAGTTCCTCAAAGGCATGATTTGCCAAGTTTAGAGTGGAAGATCTCAAGTGGACTGCACAGAGTCCTGACCTCTACCCCACTTAACACCTTTGGGATTTGAATTCCAACTGCGTCGAGACATCCTCACCCAACATCACTGACCTCACTAATGATCTTGTGGCTGAATGAGCACAAATCCTCACAGTCATGCTCTAAAATCTAGTGGAAAGTCATTCCAGAAGAGTGGAGGTTATTATAGAAACAAAGGGGAAACTAAATCTGGAATGGGATGTTCAGTAAGCAAATATGGGTGTAATGGTCAGGTGTCCACAAACGTTTGACCTTATAGTGTGTGCTGTAACAGCTATGAACAGACAGTCCCTCACTAGCCTCTTTTTTTTACTCTCTCGAAATAAATAAAACACAAATGTGGACGCAAAATAAGACTGGAGCTGATTAAGCTAGTCAGATGGGTAAAAAAAAAAAAAAAAAAAAAAAAAAAAAACCTGCCACACCAATGACCTTTAATCAATCATTCAACACCATCTGGCGTTTCATTCATTCTTTAACCAGAGACACTTTATTGGGTTATTTTCAAAAGGTCAACACTGTTCTCCGAATTGGCTTTTATGAGTAACATCACACATTACTGTGTATCCTTTAGGATTTGTGGGTGTGCATTAGGTTCTACGTACAGATTTTAGACATTTTATTCCAGAACCAGTTAAACTTTGCGTTTTACCAGAATCACTGCATGTTTTAGTGTCTGAAATGAATGATGGTACTATTTGGTAAAAAGCTTAAACATATGATGCTTAAACTCACCATTCCAGTGGTCTTCTCCTTTGGATTTTTCATGATTACTGCTACTTCCTCCCTTACATCTTTGATGAACTGCTCTGCAATGCCAGGCTGTGTGTGCAGCATAGTTACACAAATATGGATGCTGTGAACAGACAAACAGAGGTAAGATATACACAGAAAAGCAAGTTTGTTAGCCTTACTGACAACACATTCTAAGAGTTTATCTAAATGGATTTACCTAGATGGGAACTGGAGAGAATTGAGATTCCAGCCCTTTGATGTGAGTGCATTGGATAAACGGAAGATATCAAATACATTGGATCCTAAGGCCACCACTGAGACTTCTGGTTTACCAAACACAAACAGTCCCTCCACTTTACGGATGCTACGAAAGAAAACGGTGCAAAATCAGTTCATTCACCAATATATACTGATAATGCGATGACAAGGATGACACAGGAGACAATATCATTGGCTTTATCCTGTCGGTCTCACCCTGCTGCAATAATGCGAGCTGTTTGAACAACCTTCTTGGTGGCCTCCACGTAGCCACCCTCTCCCATATGCATCATGGTGGCCCAGCAGGCAGCAATGATACCACCAGGCCGAGAACCAGCTATTGACGGAGATGCGTAAATTCCTCCCTGCCAATCAGGGGCTACAAAGTACTGGTAGTGGCGATATTTCTTGTTCCTGTAGATCACCACTGAGGATCCTTTGGGTGCATAGCCATACTATAAATAATAAATCAAACATAAACTTTAGTAACATGTTTAGTAACAAGCCAAATAATATACTGAAAATCATGTTACATGTTAACTGGAGCATTGTTATACAGTTCTCCTTTTGGCTGTTGAGTTACCTAAATTATTATTAGGCTTACATTATATAACCTTTCAAACAACAATAATGAATAACTGGTTAGCACACACTAATCCTCCAAACGTGCAGAATACACTTTTCACTCATTTTACATTTCTGACCTTATGTGTGTCTGCTGAAATGCTTGTGACGCTTTTAACTCGGAAGTCAAAGGTCTCCAGCTTGAACCCCGCCTTTTCCATGAACACTATAAGGAACCCACCCAAGCAGGCATCCACATGGAAGGGAATGTTGTACTTTTCTGCCAACTAAAAAAATAATAATAATTATTCCACAAACATATGTGTGATATCTAATATTTATTAAATGTTCTGGAAAGCTTGTCTCATTGCAAATATGAAGCAATATCTGAAAATCAAACTTCTTAAAAACATTTTTTACCTTCCCTACTTCCACAATGGGGTCTATGATCCCATGAGGGAACTGAGGAGCAGAGCACACCAGCATTGCTGTGTTCTTAGAGATGGCTTTTTTCATGGCCTGGATCAAAATAAAGCAAAAATTATCTAATTATTATTGATCACAAACACCTTGACATCATATGTAAACTTCAAACTGTACCTTCACATCAACTTTCATGGTTTTCTTATCCAAAGGTATATGAATTAGTTTCATTCCAAAGTAGTGTGCTGCCTTGTCAAATGCTGCGTGGGCACTTATTGGTGCAATTCTTGAAAACAAGGACAATTAGCACAACATAGACTTAGTTAGGATAAAATGATTTTTACTTTCCAAGATTTCTGTAGGATTTGCATACTTATAAAATCAACACATTTGACTAGACACTATTTGTGTGGCAGCCTGGGAAAACCTGTCAGATGTAGCTGTAGATGAATTCTGGAAAAATGTCAAAAATTGAGAAAGATTGGGTTTGTCTGCCTACAACATGCTTGGACACCTATGCTTCAAGAAACCATAAATAAATTTCACCACAACACAATGTAGCAGTGGTTTAATTGCCTGCAGAGATCACTTTAGCTAAGAAGGCATGAACTGCATTATGTCATTATGCCTAAACTGCACTTTTTTGTAACTACTAAAATTTCTTCATTGCTAACCAAGTGTTATTTACTGGCTTACAATGTAGAGATGGCAACAAAGAAAGTTGTTACTCTTGAATACGAATTCAAATGCAAAATGTAGCCAACAGAAAAAAAAAAACAACTAATTGAAGTAGTCTGAAATTATTTCAGCACAGATGCAAGACTGAACAGTTATCAGTAGAGTGAAGTGACAAAAATATGGTTCATTCATAAAATTTACTTCAAAACCACCTTAAAAAAAAATAGAAAATATTAAAATATCAAAAATATGAAGGGTTTCCCCAAGCTGCACACATTTATAGAACAAACACCATGACTTTTAAAAATGTGCTATGCAGGATCATACAAAAAAACAACTTTGGGAACATAGATTGTTAGTGACAAAAAAACTCCACATACATCTCTGGATATTTGATTCCTTGCTCATAGGCCAGGTCTCTGTATGCTTTACAAGCCATCAAAATGCTCTCAGTTCCACCAGAGGTGACCTAGATAAACACACAAGCCGTGCATGGCAGATTTATTACATGTTCACGTGTGTGTTGTGAAATGATACAGTATATATGTTTTTTCACACACACACACACACTTTTTTCCCCCTGTATTGATTAAAATGGCCATAATGTAGCTGAAAATGAGCTGAAAAACTTTAGAACCATCTATATCTGCAGGTGTGATTTTGAAAGTGACAGTACAAATGAAGTCTTGTAATTTAATAGACAAGCTAATTTTCACACTTGGTGCTGAATATTTGTGCCTCAAGATTAAAATTCTCATATAGCTCCTATTTTTAGCTCTCCTGCTTTTTATGAATGGGAAAGTTATTTTTCTTCTACACTTTGGTAGTGTTTTTGTGCCTAGCTTTCACAGTAATCTTGTTTATTTTCCTCTGCAGTTCTGGGAAAGGTAAATATTTTCTGTTTTTAGGTCTTGTGAAATCTGTTTTCCTGATCCTAGTGACTCATAACCTGAATACAAATTGCTTGAGCATTTGAGCCTGTTTAAATCTTTAATGCTTTAAGAATTGCCTACATGATTTTAAATCATATTTTAATAGGTTTACAATAAAAGAAATAATATACACTGCTCAAAAAAAAAAAAAGGGAACACTAAAATAACATCCTAGATCTGAATGAATGAAATAATCTCATTAAATACTCCTTTCTTTACATAGTTGAATGTGCCGACAACAAAATCATACAAATCATCAATGGAAATCAAATTTATCAACCCATGGAGGTCTGGATTTGGAGTCACACTTAAAATCAAATGTGGAAAACCACACTACAGGCCGATCCAACTTTAATGTAATGTCCTTAAAACAAGTTAAAATGAGGCTCAGTAGTGTGTGTGTGTGGCCTCCACGTGCCTGTATGACCTCCCTACAACACCTGGGCATGCTCCTGATGTGGTAGCGGATGGTCTCCTGAGGGATCGCCTCCCAGACCTGGACTAAAGCATCCGCCAACTCCTTGACAGGCTGTGGTGCAACGTGATGTTGGTGGATGGAGCGAGACATGATGTCCCAGATGTGCTCAATTGGATTCAAGTCTGGGGAACGGGCGGGCCAGTCCATAACATCAATGCCTTCCTCTTGCAGGAACTGCTGACACACTCCAGCACATGAGGTCTAGCAATGTCTTGCATTACGAGGAACCCAGGGCCAACCACACCAGCATATGTTTTCACAAGGGGTCTGAGGATCTCATCTCGGTACCTAATGGCAGTCAGGCTACCTCTGGCGAGCACATGGAGGGCTGTGCGGCCCCCCAAAGAAATGCCACCCCACACCATTACTGACCCACTGCCAAACCGGTCATGCTGGAGGATGTTGCAGGCAGCAAAACGTTCTTCACGTCTGTCACATGTGCTCAGTGTGAACCTTCTTTCATCTGTGAAGTGCACAGGGCGCCAGTGGCGAATTTTTCAATCTTGGTGTTCTCTGGCAAATGCCAAACGGCCTGCACGGTGTTGGTCTGTAAGCACAACTCCCACCTGTGGACGTCGGGCCCTCATACCACCCTCATGGTGTCTGTTTCTGACCGTTTGAGCAAACACATGCACATTTGTGGCCTGCTGGAGGTCATTTTGCAGGGCTTTGGCAGTGCTCATCCTGCACCTCCTTGCACAAAGGCGGAGGTAGCGGTCCTGCTGCTGGGTTGTTGCCCTCCTACAGCCTCCTCCACGTCTCCTGATGTACTGGCCGGTCTCCTGGTAGTGCCTCCATGCTCTGGACACTACGCTGACAGACACAGCAAACCCTCTTGCCACAGCTCACATTGATGTGCCATCCTGGATGAGCTGCACTACCTGAGCCACTTGTGTGGGTTGTAGACTCTGTCTCATGCTACCACTAGAGTGAAAGCACCGCCAGCATTCAAAAATGACCAAAACATCAGCCAGAAAGCATAGGAACTGAGAAGTGGTCTGTGGTCACCACCTGCAGAACCACTCCTTTATTGGGAGTGTCTTGCTAATTGCCTATAATTTCCACCTGTTGTCTATTCCATTTGCACAACCGCATGTGAAATTGATTGTCAATCAGTGTTGCTTCCTAAGTGGACAGTTTGATTTCACAGGAGTGTGATTGACTTGGAGTTACATTGTGTTTTTTAAGTGTTCCCTTTATTTTTTTGAGCACTTATATATAAAAAAAAAAAAAGTATTGTGATTTTCGATGAACTGTAGAAAAGTAACCTAAAGGAGTGAGAGCAAACTTTTGCACTCAACTGTAAGCATCTGGCTACAAATAAAAAAAATGGTTTGTCAAGTTTTTCATTAATAATGAGTCATAAAAATGTACTTACCGTGCCACATGACTCAGGCCCACCATTGAAGAGAGAACACGTCATCCGCACCACCTCTGCCTCCATCTTTCTCACTCCAGGGAAGATGTCTGGGTGGAGGGGATTACTCCAAGCAAACTCACCATACACCTGGAGATCGAGAATAGAGAGGCCCATCTTCAACGTACTCCAATATTACCCATAAACCCAGTGTTAAAGCTTAAACGAGAAGGAATTTTATAAAATCCTGCCTGAGATCAGTGATTTAGAAGTTTGTCCCCACAATGAAATCAAAGTTATTTAAATAAACCAGTACCTTCACTAGAAGATCTGTAAGCTTTTCATCTCCCCAGTAGACTGCCCCTGAAACCTTGCCTTTAGACCACTGCACTTCATCTGAAACACAACAAACACAACAATAAAAAGATGTATACCTAAAGCCGGTTGAAACTCTTAGCTGTATTTTATAATATACTTTGTGATAATGTGTTCTCCAGATCATATTATATGATGAAGATCCTCTAATAATAGAGCTGCATGCATCAGTAGGTGTGATCTGGGCTTGTGCAGAAAATGGGGCTACAAAAACAAACATTTTTCAAAGTGAGCATGCTTGTGTTTACATTTTGCCATTGCTACTACTGTATTTGTAGCTGTCTCGTTAGTTTTCATGCCATCCTATGCTGTCCTCCTGTTGGTGGCTTTTAGATTAGCATGGAAACATTTTAAGATTTTAATAAAAAAAAAAAATAATTCTGCCACTGCCAAAACTTTGTCATGAGCTTTGGTCGCAACAGCACAAAACTGGCCACCAGTGAACATGTCGCATTATGCGCTCTAAGAGTGCTGGTCAAGACTTATCACCAATTAATTATTTTATGATGTTCGATTGTTGTCTGTGGCAGGCAACTGTACCGTGTAAACCTGGCTTAAGGTATTCTGCATTCAACAGAACACACTTGAAGTGACTCACTCAGTGACTGGTACTGCCTGATGCTCTCTAGAACTTGTTTCTGTGTAAGTCCCTGTGCTGGCAAGCACTTTGTGTAGCTCATTCCTTCCTTCAGCGTGCACAGACTCATTGACATGTCATCCAGTGCCTTGTTCAGCTGGTTCTGAATCTTCAAAATGGACAGAAGAAAAAAAAAAAAGGGAGTGGCTTGGAGGTGAACAGGGATATATTATCTTTGTGCTATTAATGTACACTTTATGCTAAAAAGTATGTGAACACCTGAACAGCACACCCATATGTGGGTCGTCCCCAAACTGTTGCCCAACATTGAAGCAGACAATTTCATGAGATGTCTTTGTATGCTGTAGCATTACAATTTCCCTTCACTGAAATTAAGGGGCCCAAACATTTTCCAGCATGACAATGTCACTGTGCACAAAGTGAGGTCCTTAAAGACATGGTTTGCCAAGGTTGGTGTGGAAGATCTCAAGTGGCCTGCACAGAACCCTGACCTCAACCCTACTAAACACCTCTGGGATGAATTGGAATGGTAACTGTTCACCAGTCTTTCTTGCCAAACATCACTAATGTTAGCCCTACATCTTGTTGCTGAATGGGCAGAAATTCCAGCAACCATGTTCCAAAATCTAGTGGAAAGCCTTCCCTAAAGAGTGGAGGCTATTATAGCAGCAAAGGGGGCACAAACTATGCACAGGATGTTCAACAAGGACATATAGGCATCATGGTCGGGTATCCACATACTTTTGGCCAGTAAGTGTATAAGTAACTATTTGGAACTGATATCCCTAATAACTAATTTACACATTCTTTAAAGATAGTACAAATCAAACTTATGGGATTCTGAAATTTCAGTCTCTGCTACTAAGCTAAGGATAAGAAAAAACAAAAAACAAATATTCAAGTAGTTATAATACATAATCTTTCCAAGCAGCTGATGACCCAGATTACATCCTGACATCACAGTGTCACGATATAAACTGTGTCAAAAGTTTCACTTAAGCTGATGAGGATGAGTCAGAATCTGTTAGTGCAACAACAAGCACAAAATGGAAACCTCTTTTAGGGAAGCATTAAAAAAAAAAGAGAACCACAAAGCACTTACAGATGTGCCAACAAATGGGATTTTTCTGAGGAGTCGAAAGCACTGCTTCTTGGTTCTAAACAGCAGACCTGAAGACCACCAGACAAACAACAGAGCATGTGACATTTTAGGGACAGATATGCTTGAACACCAAAAAGAAAAAAAAAAAAAAAAAAAAAAAAAAAAAAC
>JAFFST010050913.1:193906-210669 GCA_022414735.1 Noturus placidus | reverse complement strand
CACACATACATATATATATATATATATATATATATATTTCACATTTTTAGTGTAGGTAGATCTCCTTGACTGGTCATGTTAAAAGTAGCTCGCAAGTCAAAAAAGTGTGTGCACCCCTGTCCTAGACACTTTTTACTGTTTCTTATCAATTACCAAAGACCTATGACCGACTGAACAGTGCAATATCAAACTGAAACAGAATTATACGGCATAAGCATACAAATATTTTGCAAGATCATTTATGAAATTCCAGTGGCTATTTTTTCACATCTAACGTCTTGCCTTTTATTTTATTTATTTGGTAGGAATAAGAATTTGGTCACTATATAATTAAAATAAATATTTATATTTACTTTAAATGACCCCATGTAGACCTCAAGGCTTTCATAAAGGCTGCACTTTGTGATCTGCACATTTTTTTTTCTTTTTACACACCACATGCTAGATAATGCTGGTATGTAAGGCTGAAGGTTCACTAGATAATATCGTCGATAACCCCACTTTTGTAATTGTTGACTCAGTGTCAGCAAATTGTGCCATCATTAGTAACCATGGCTGACTTACCCTTGCTAAGATATTTGATCAAATTAGAAGATTAGAAACAATTGGTGTGTAATTACAATATCACTTAAAATGTACTACAGGAGTGGCTTGTTCAGCCAAAGCTAACACGCAATGCTTAAAAGCTACTCCTAGTTCTAGATACTTGGTGCTGTTAATAAACAAGCACAGGTCACCAGATATCACCAAGAGATCAGGTATCATATCTCAAAACTGGTCAGGTTGCTAGTGTTTCTAGTAGAAACACTTTCACACACACTCCTCAACAGAAATGGAATTTGTTCTCAAAATCACACATTACTTTTATTAGTAGGATTGTATAAGGGATAATTAATCCTGAAGTTCTTGTAGTCTCTGCCTGAGACCACGCCCAGTGAACAGAAGTTTAAACTCCAAGTTTGAACAAGCTTGACATGGTGAGCCAAGACGAGAAAGCAGTTAAACAGGTCACCAAAAAAACAATAGAAACACTTTACTGTGATGAAAAGTGATTATGACTTGAAGAAAGTCTCCAAACACACAGAGACTATGTGTGAAAATGAGGTTACCACAAGTCTCTGGATAAATGTGTAGGTACAATATTAATTAATTCCCCACAAAATAAACATTCTTAGTCCTCAAGCCACTACAAGAGGAGATGAAACCAGGCCTTCTATTGTGAAATTTTTTGGGTTGCCTGTGGCACAATTTCCTCAAACAGAATTTTTAAATATTCAAATAAATGTGTCCATTTTTATAAGACACGATTATCTATACTAAAAAAGGTGGATTTGTCACATCTCCTTTGGTTTAAAGAACATAAGGTAAACAGCAAGCAGAGGTGACTTTCAAGACACTATACAGTGTCTGCTTGGCTCATAGGATAGGTAACCCTGACCTGGGTAAAGCAGATACTGAAGCTCAACACATGAATAAAGAAGAAAAACTAAACAAGCTGGGAAATTTTACAAGATCCAAATTTTCTCACGTTGTGTTGCAAACATACAGAATTGCTTACTTGCACCCTTGCTTGGGGAGCTTTGCAAGAAAATCTTTTCTGAATCTGAAAGGTGATCATATTTCTAGGACGACAACAAACAAACTGTTAATTTAATGCCACTGGTTAATGTCTGAATGGGCTAAAAGCTCAGGTTTTCACTTTATAAATTTTTCTTTGCTCAAAACAGAAGTCCTTTGTGTCTGTTCCTATTTGATTTACATGATACAGCCATGAATAAGTGTATGACAGATTAAACCATGACGGTCAAAACGACGCATTACATAACAAAAAAATCACGAGGACCTGACTTGAGCCTGCGAAACAGTGCAGTAAAAGTAGATGTGCCCACTGACTTCATTGTATACTGGTTATAATAGCACTTCCTGTAAGTTTGTGGCATACATAGGGAGTTTCCTGATGGAGAAGCATACAATGAAGTGTTTCAATGGGACATTTCCCTCACCACACCTGCAAAAATGACCAAATGTCAAAGAAATATGAAAAAACAGCATTCCTACCAGCCTAAACCTAACCTATTTGTTTCAAAGCTCAATACTTTTGCACGACTAGCATGCATGATTTCTTAACACACTAAGCCAAACTAGGATCGCTCATGCTAGAACACCTAGATGACCTACATTTTCATTTATTCACGTAGCAGACGCTTTTATCCAAAGCAACTTACAAATAAACTCTACAAGACACTCTCATAATAAATAGCACCAAACATGTTGTTGTTGGGGTAATACCCTCAAAAAACAAACAAAAACAACAACAACAAAAAAAAGAACGTGTGCATCTTTTACCTGGAAACATCCCTGCTGAAAACAACAACAACAGAAACCATCATAGAATTTGTAATGGTTATAAGTGGAATTGGAATTAATGTAACCTGTAATGATTCCTGTGGAATCATGATTCCTTTCTACTGGTAATTTGTTGCCTTCTATTGGCGACATGTTATGTCTAGTGGACACCATTAACGACCAATAATAGTATTGGTTGTAATGGCTAGCTGATGATTTGTCGTGGAAACCATTAGAATTTCTGTAAAGGTCTCAATTGTTTAGTTGTTTTTCAGAAGGATGGACAGTGTACCATTATTTAAAAAGTATATAAATGGACCATAATTAGTTGTTTAGAGTAAATATTTAAAAAAAAAAATAATAATAAAAGGTACACTACATGCAACGTGTAC
The DNA here is from genome assembly GCA_022414735.1 of Noturus placidus. Taxonomy (NCBI): domain Eukaryota; kingdom Metazoa; phylum Chordata; class Actinopteri; order Siluriformes; family Ictaluridae; genus Noturus; species Noturus placidus. The sequence goes on along the minus strand of JAFFST010050913.1, from coordinate 207,931 downwards.
CACCTCATCGATAAGGACATTTTAGTAGCGTTTAGTAGCCTTTTCTTCTGAGAGTGCACTTTAAACTCGACATCCAGTGAGGGGTGTATGGACTGGTTGCCATCGCGAAAGAAACCAGAACAAAAACGTGTATTTATTGCTCATGATTCGCGGTGATGAGCTGCAATGTGTCAAGTCACTGACTTAACAGCTTGCAAGCTTATTATTACATTGTGCAATAATTTATGATTCTTCGCACCGCGCTTAAACTTAACACCAAGGATATCCAATTACTTTGACTATAAGAGCGGACATGTCCAAGCAGAAAAAAAACAAACTAGTTATTCGATAAGTTACTCGTGTTGTTTGGATGTGGTGTGCCGATTTTTTTTTTTTTTTAAACTAATACGTTTAAGTGACTTTAAAGACACTTACCGTGTAATCCATGTTGCTCCTCAAGGGCTGCTCGAGAGAAAACAGGAGCCGCTACTGCTTAAAGAAGTGTTAATGAAGAAGGCGACTGCTCAGGTCTTTTGTTCGCGCTGGGTAAATGCGATTGAGCTACATAACAATCACGGGCTCGACCTCAGGAAGTGTACACCGGTGGGCAGATCCGCTTTGCACAGATCTATAAACCACAGGATTTCCTCAGGCGCCAAAGCTCAGGCTAAACTATGAGCTAGAGATCCGTGCAGTGTCTCAAGCATCTACAACGCCATCGGAACGCTTTGATCGCGTGTGACGTAGTCCCGGAAGACTGCGAGAGCACGTTTCCTCTTTTCCTCTCGAGCTCGTTTCTGCTTTTATCATCTCTGTTTATGAGCACAGGCGGTATATAACTTAAAGATTTGTCCAGTTGGGGTTGTGAACACGCTCCTGCTGTAATCAGTATTATGGTTTTAGTACCTTCCTAAATACTGGTAGAAAGTGTGTTGTTCGTGTCTCTCTGGAATAATGTCTGATTCTTTTCATTTTGGGTCATTTTATTGGAATGGCTGAATCTCTGTATATAACCTGAAACATGTATAGTCTTGTATTCCGCTCAGCAGTAAAACTGGACTGAACTCACCCCTCAAGTGGATTCAGATATCTTTGTTCTGACTTATATACATTCATAAATTCACATAAACTATGTAAAAGATCTATAATTGGCTAAATGTGTGTTGTCTTAGCTGATGGTCATCCTCTTGGTTTATTTTTGCCCTGGTTTCTTGCTGGATCCTGCTAACTCACTGTTCTGGAGTCAGGTTTCTCATCATTCACCCTTCGTTCTCCTCACCAGATCAGGTTCTGTCACCCTTAACTGTTCAGAGTATTTCACAAGCTATGCGGTCTAATCAAACAGCAGACCTGTGGTTAAATGCTGCTGGAACAGCTGAGTGGTTGTCCTCTGTTGTACCACATGCTGTTCACTACTAAGCCTTCCAAATTAGCTGAAATACAACTCCACATCTTCAACTGAACCCTTTTTGTAGACCAAAGACTAGTCATAGGAGAAGTACATGGGGAGCTTCTCGTTTCTTATTTGTGCATTCTCATTTCCATTCTTTGCTTTCTTTCCTTGCATCTTAGCTCCAAGGAGAGAGGAATCGAAGCGAGTCGAATGGAATATCCTTGCTCTCTCAAGCATCACTTCAAAAACGACGTCAGTTAATGATGACTGTTCAGCTGGATGACCTCACTGCACTTCAGGGATCTGCTGTTATGTCATTGCAGTTTGGTTAATAACAACAATCTTAATAAAGCAATATGCACTGATGGTATTCAACAATGAATTAATGAACAGTACATAATTTATCACATCTTCTGCGCAGCTTTGCATATCCAAGCATGCAAGGGTCAATTCATTACAATACTCATTGCAAGCATATTATTATTTCATTATATTTCACATATAATTCCAACACATCATCATAGGACTTTTTGTTTGATATCATGGCAGATGTAAAGGAGGCCGGGAATTGATTCATGTGTCAGGTTTTTCAACAAGACACTTCTGAATAGGATACACCTGTGTATCCTCACTCCTAACTCCACTGGAAGTTTCCTCGTTCCTTGCCTCCTCCCGGTTAGAGAATTGATATGTCCTTTAAGATAGTTGACTTCGAACGATTGACTTCGTCACGGACTGGAGGACAGAGGAGCGAGGAAACGAGGAGGCATCAATTTGAGTATTTAGAAGCACCCATGGATGCTAGGTCCTCACCCATGTCCAGATTCTTCTGGGCTGATAATGACCTAGTAGATGAACTGCTGAAGGCAGTCTTGACATTCTAGTCTTATGATTTTGCATTTCTTGTGCCACACACCTCCAATAATTTTATCAATTTTATTGCTACCATTGAAGCAATTGACCCATTCTACAGAAATACAGTGCATCCCAAAAGTTTCCATACAAAGGGGACTATGTTTGCCAGCATCATTTGTGCATTCGTCAGTGGCTGTTCATGGACATCCACTTCTCAGTTGTTTTGAATTTGTTAATAAGTTTGGCAGCATTGTCCTGTGTGATGTGTTTACATATTTCTTGTTAAAGTCCATCGCAACCTTGCAGCAGATTCCCGATCCAGCTATTAGAATGATTTCAATACCTTCTTCTTAAAGGCTATCTGAAACAAATATATATATAATATAAACAAAGTAAAAATGTGGAAGACATTTTACTAAAAAAAATGTTAATTTCCAAATATATGGACACTTTTGCGACACCCTGTAGATTCCTCTGTGGGGGGATAGTTAAATGAGGATAAGTGGCTTGGTTTTCACACGACGCCTAGTGTGCTTAATACAATCTTTTTTGCTGGCTGTTCAGAACAACAGTGGTATCTGCCCTGGGTACCATGGTCAGTCTTTAGGCCTGCTGCCAATGCTGGCCTGGAGAGGAGAGCACATGTCTAAAAATCATGAAACCTGCAAGGCCATACTGACCATCCATGCAACACTTTTAGGTCCATGCAATCCAATTCAATATAATAAAAGTCTACAAAGATTATGTCTGCCTCTTGCAAATCCTTGGCAGAGAGAGCCATGTCCTCAGGCCCATAGCAGGTGCTTGAGCCCGAGCACCCTATCCAACCCCCCACCCTCCACCCCCTTCTATCTCATGTGGTGGGCATTAAACAGTGAACACCACCACTATAGTGTTCCATAGAGCAAGTCCTTGAATGGCAGGGGCTGGTGAAAGGATTCTTAAAGCCAAAAATATTTCACATTATGCAGTGACTGTATCAGATTAATAAATCAATGACAATGTTACAGGGTTTCTTGGGGCTCAGGGCCTTATTGGTATCACGCCCCAATGAAGATGTTCTTCTGGCCTAAGAAATTTGTTCTCTCTTGGACACAGACATGATTATAAATGTAGACCACATGGTTTGAGAAACAAGGGTTTTACTTGTACTTACTTTTTCATAAAAAGAAGGGTAGTTTCCATCCGATTCTGGGGGTGAATTAGTTTCTATAATTTACCCATTTGATAAGATTATTAGATTTCATTTAAGCCATATAGCAAGATCTTTATAATGTCTAGGTTAATGCGCCAATAACCCCATAAAACAAGTGCTTTTAAGGTTTGCCTTCAACTAGTTTCAGATTCAAAGTCCTACCCTTCTTCTTCTCTCTAGCACCACACTTGTTTTTAAGAGCCACTTGTTTTTGAGAGATACAGACAATTCTAGCCATCTTGTCACCACACTATTATAATTATTATATTATTATGAATGCATTATACAACACTATGTTGTTTATAAAAATAGTTACTGTGTGAAAGATTATATTTTCAAAATCAGATTCTACTGAGTCGTTATGCGTGGTACCAGCTCCTGTTAAGGATGCTAGGATTGTTGATGACTATAGTCTCTTTGGGCTTGCTAGAACTACAAGCATTTCACAAATGGGTTATTCGCCTATGGCTGGAACAGTACACTCCACAACAGAGTCACGTCTTTGCCTAAACAAGAGGGGCACACTGTCTCATTTGCTGGAATCGCAGAGCTTTTCTAACTTAGAGAAGCAGTTACCATGGACACCCTTGGCTAGGAAGCAGTGTGGTGTCACGGGGCATGTGCATGGCATGCCAGTCTCTCCGGGGGTTTATATACCTATTATGACTTCCTGGAAGGGGCAAGGGCCTCCATCTGCCACAATGCCACATTGAACTGAAATGGGTGTCTCTAAAAAATGCCTTTTTATTAGTGATTAATCCAGTAAAAAGAATGGGAGAATGGCATGTTCGCTCTGATGATAAGCTTGCCTTGAATATGTTCGTAGCCAGATGACTCTAGGGTGAAACTAAATCCGGCATTGATTGATTGATCTTGCAGTATTCAGTGAAGGTGATCTTGCAGAGTGTACCTTGTTGTGCCTAGTTTGCACCCTGTGGTACTATTAAAACTATTTAGACCCTCAAAATTGTGTCATGTGCCCATACATATGATTCTCTCTACCAAGGAGCCTCACTACCATTCTCATATTTCTGTGCAAAAATGATTTTCTAACAAGCAAAAATATCTTGAATATGGGTGTTTCTAATATTCTATGATTAGATGAAATCTAAGATTATCCTGTCTTTTTATGTATGTTTATATATGTTTATATATGTAAATTATTCTAGTGATAGATAAAAATTTAAATTGGAAAAAATATCTGGCAGTAGAACATAATGTAATTCATAGAAATTTTCTAGAAAAAAAATCATATATTTGATATACAGTATTCTGGTCTTATAATAGGAAATACTACATAAATTTGATTGTATTTAAGATATTTTCATTCACCAAGATTTCATCCTTGCAGTGTTACAACCAGCACTTATACGATAGCTGTATGACTGGTATTTATTGCATTGGTATATCATACATTACTTTGTGACTTTGTTGGAAGGTCTTGACAATTGATAGAATTAGGTATCAAGGTGATTCTTACCATCCCTGTCAGTTATCTGAGTTTATAGAATCAGATTTGCATACATAACAGGACCACTAACAAATTTTGACATTTGGATCAATAAGAAAGTCTTTAAAGATCTTGTTTTTTTGCTTTTCAGGTTTTCAGAAACAAATTTTGACACACTCACCCAAACACCCAGCCACCTACACAAACACACACACACACACACACACACACACACACACACACACACAGATTGGTCTGCATAAACTGAAGAAGTTGGTGTCTTGTGAGAACAGTGATGTGATAGTGTGTGCATAGCTGTAACACGGTTCTGGTAAACTCTGGGAAGTCAATACTTTACACAAATTTTCTACAGAACCTCAGACCAAACATGTTCTGCTACTGCTATAAGACTAACATTGCAAACAGTAATTCACACTTTCTGGTCTACAGTTATCAGTTATACAATATTATAAAGTATATCTCATTACTGTATGTACAGCATATTATATATCATAGTGTCATGATTTTGAACCTAACTGATTCGGTGTACATTTTAAGGCAGGAGTGTCACACTGAAAGCAGGCCTAGGGCACATCAGCATTTTAAATCTTTCAAGAGCCATAAGATAGTGTTGTTGTATTTTTTTAAACATACTATTATCTATTCTATTAACAGTAAAAACCTACTACTTGTAACTAGGTTAGGTTATGATTCTGAGAAAAAGGATGGCTTACAGAAAATAATCTATTCCAGTATTATCAACATTTTAAATAATTAATAATGTTTTTGTTAAATCTATAGAAGGGGTTGTATAAATTAGTCGATTTGAATAATTGATTTGTCACTGCTGTGATGTCGATTAATCCTGCTGGAAAATACAGTAAGGCAAATGCTAAAGAAAATGTAGTTGTTAAAAAAAACACATTCAAATGTGTATTTCAGAGTAAATGAAGCAAACTCAATTGCACATTAGCCTATGGAAGACTAAGCTGGGAAAGGTCTTTTTGTTTGTTTGTTTCTTGTTTTTGTTTTAATGGATAGGTTCCCACCCTGCTCCTGGAGTACCCTCTGTCCTGCACATTTGAGTCTTTTCCCTGCTCTAACACACCCACTTCAACTCAGGAATGGCTGTTCATTAGCTGATTATTTAAATCAGGTGTGTTGGGAGGAGGGAAAACATTAAAATGTTTTAAAAACATTGAAATGTCTTCTAAAATGAAATCTGGGGTTTAATTGAACGTTTTTAATTTCTGTTTTGAACTATCGAAAACATTTCACGATAATAAATGTATTTAAGAAGAACTCCATGTGCAGTCTCTTCCCTCCCTCTCTCTGTCTGTGAGATGAGATGAGATGAGATGAGATGAGATGAGATGAGATGAGATGAGATGAGATGAGAGCACCTCACGCCGCAGTACAGTGGCGCTTGAGGTCGCTGTGCTCTGAGGTCTGCAGCTAAAATCAGATTTTAAATAATAACGCTTTATATCTAGTAACAATTTTTTAGAACTGAGGCCTTTGAACATGAAATGTGATACACAGTTTAATATAACATCGATCGTTTTAAAACTTTTGCAAAAGCAACATTCTATTCTTGGAAAAATATGTTATGTACAGTAATTAATAATCAATTATTCCTGTAAACTTCTATAGGCTAGTGTCTATATCTTAACTAAGAAAGTCGAGCTGCAGCTTTTCTCCAAGCGCGTGGGGGTTTCGGTAACACGCTGTATATACACACTGGTAATACAACGCAATGATCATGACTTATTCATATCTGGCTGCACAGCATTTTCTCGTTCTCGTGGCCACGAGTTACATATTTTGTTCCCTGGTGTCACTAAGTCATGGCCACGACTTAATTATCTTGTACCCCCGACTTAATGATCTCGTTCCCAACCACGCAGTAGACTCTCGTTCCAAGTCGTGGCCACGAATGATTATTTTTTTGTAAGTAAGCTGGCCTTGAGTTTAACACATGTTTTAACTAGTATTCATTCTACTATTTTGTGAAATACAGTGTAGTTTGAGGCAAGTGATTGATGATTACAATGGGAAGCTTGCAGGATGATAACTTGGGATAAGAAGCTCTCATTGGCGACTTCTTGTGGCCTATGCATGTTTGAGCTTAATGGCTGCATGTAATTTACATTAGCATTCACTGCAATGGGAATTCGAAATGAGAAATATCACAAAATGGTGCCATGGCCCCGGGGTAGACTTGCTGCCTCACAGCTGCAGGTTCCCCAGATCATGACCTCAGGTTAATGAGTTTCTGTGCTCCCCATAACCATGTAGGTTTCCCCTGAGTATTTCTGTTTCCTTCCTCCTCCCCAAACTATGCATGCGTAGGTGGACTGTCCACCTCTTGGTGTGTGTGTGTGTGTGTGTGTGTGTGTGTGTGTGTGTGTGGTGCGTGCGTGTGTGTATGTGTGCGTGCGTGCGTGCGTGTGTGTGTGTGTGTCTGTGGTACCCTGTGATGAACTGGCGTCCCATCCAGGGTGCTTTCTTGCCTTAGATCGAGTGTTCCTGCCATAGGCTCGAGATCCACTGCGACCCTGACTAGGATAAAGCAGTGAATGTACTGAAGATGAATGAATGATAAAAATAGCCCTTAGAGCCTTGTACCTTAGAGCTTCTTAATTTGTCAGATTATTATTATTATTATTATTATTATTATTATTATTATTATTAATACTACTACTACTACTACTACTACTACTACTACTACTACTACTAATAATAATAATATTAATAATAATAATAATAATAATAATTTTAAAAGTCGACGATGATTGTTGTATCAAGAATTCTATTTGTTTATTTCCCCCACGACCATTTAAAGCTAAACGTGGGGAAAAAAAAACATATATTATGATTATGTTAATTACTTTTAAAAAAAATAATGTTTTTAAGTTCCGTCCATGGTGTATTCCTGAGTTCCTCTGTGTCCACTACATGCTGTAGCACAACATTTGTAAATGAAAAACAAATCGCAATAAGAATATAAATATTTTGAAAATACTAATTAATTAGAGGTACTATGTGCTGTTCAAATGGGGCCCGATGTCGAAACTCCCTGGTTTGAATAAACAATCATTCGCAACGTTAAAGCTTGATTAATCTGTGTAGCCCCAAGTGCTTAAACGAAACAGAGGTTTACCAAAGTGCTCTTGGCTATTCATTTATAATTGGTGTATTCGGTCATCACAAGCATATGCGTTATACTACAATAGACCGACTCTAAAAGGAACCTCGACAGCACATTAAACTAGCATTAATTCTTCCAAGAAGTGTACTCAAGGTCATTCTGATCTCGATGCGCACACCTTTCCAAAAGCGCACACGTCTCCAAAAGCGCACGTTTTAGCTCACAAAAGAGATGACATTGTTTGAGTTTTTTGTACAAGTGGTGTACATATGGCATCCGGGTTGCAATTAAATGTTTTAAGTTGTGTGTTTTTTTTTTCCTCCAGAGCGAAGTTTCCTTTTCTTCTTTATATGCAGCCTTTTCCCGTGTCTGAACAAGAGGGAAGATTTCAATAGCTTGTCTGCCAGTTTAGGACAAATGGATGGCAAAAAGCTGGTCAGCGAGTTTTCAGTCTTTCACTGGCCTCTTCATTGGCCTCCTTCAAACAAAAGCTGAGAATGAAAATAAAGCCCCACCTGGTACTTCTGTTTGCTAAAATAATAATAAATAGATTTAATATAGACTTACAACAGATTGCAAAGTGGAGTAGTTGAGGAAGTATTAATCAAGGAGCTGAGGGCAGGTATCACCTGCTCTCGAGTAAGTCTCGTTTATTGTTAAATATTGTTAAATCGCGTTCAGACCAACTCTTTGCCGATATCTCCGATTTCCACAGCAACTGCTCGCCTATGTTTGCCCATACTTTGCATAACAAGCAGGATATTACACCACACTGATAAAAAATCGGACGACAAATCTGACAGCCCCAAACTCACACCTGTCTGCGTTATCCGAACATGGATCTGGCATCACTTGCTATTTGTAAAGCAGTGAGATTTGGTTTACTTTGGATTATTTCAAGGCTTTTTACAACTGCACGACAACATCCCCTATCTCCCTGACTTATTTGTCTAGTTTATTGAAAGCATATGGTTATCAGATACCCTACAAAATACATATTTAGTTAGACTGTAGATGAGTGCTTTTTGCGGAGATGTCGTCTACAATGGCAAATATTTTTTGTCCACAGTAACACACTGACGTCTCTCCAATAAACTAAGATTTATCAAGACTTGTAGGAGAGAGTAAACTTAGGCCAATCATTCACATTTAAAGGTCTTTTATTCTCAACTGCGAATAGAGACAAACTGCGCACTGACCTTAATAAACATTTTGGAGCAATTTGGAGACCACAGAGCGCACGCCATTTTACACAAACTATTTGGAGATGAAGTGTATTTCTTGTCTTGATCAGCAATGGCAAGGGAGATAGAAACAATCTATTTCAAAACATCTTTACCAAAAGATATTTCTACAACTTTTTTTTGTTTCTTCGCAAAAAAAAAAAAAACAAAAAAAAAACAAACAAAAACCAACAACCCCAAAAACAAACAAACAGACTACGCGCACAATGAAATTTTTGCGCATGACTATATAAAACCTTAAAATAGGTTTTGAACGTGCTTAATCGTAAATAAAATGCACTTCCTTTTCAGGAAAGTATTAAAATATCATCTTAAAGCAGAACCATTTTCATTGAATGTTATTGTATGTAGGTAAGAATCTATCCTAAAGCAAAAGTGTGAAACGACGCAGGTCTCCACTGCGCTCTGATGTGGAGACTATTATGCTTAGAGACTATAATTAGCCTAAAGCCAGCTGTATGACCTACATTTGTTATAAATATATAATCTTAAAAAACAGTTAACACTCTGAGCAAAAAGAAAATGGTATCATCCTATAGTTGATCATTTTCAGAGTAAAGACTAATGCATTTGCAATGAGGCACGTTTGCAATTAAACGAACTTGAAATTACGCAAAGCTCTGCGCCAGAAAAGGACCAAAAATACAAAGCCATTAAACTAATGCAAGAAAGTGCACGCGCAAGTCTGATTGGTCACTCGCTTTCTACACAAAATCCACACGTGCAGATTGGATAAAAGGAACACAAATGAACCAGAGGGTGCGTCACGTGCCTATTGTCCATGTGCATTTATATACAGACGATTAGCTTTGTACTGAGTCCATCACTCAGTTTAGTAGGACGTAAAGTGCGAAAGGAAAAATAATATATATATATATATATATATATATGTATATATTTTTAAAGCTGACTTGCTACTCTTAATAAGGTAAGCTGTGCTGTATTTATAGATAATTTTGATGTTACGTTTTGTTTGTTAATTTCCATCCAAATATTGACGCGTTATTTAACTTTACAGTGTGCACCCCAAGTCGGCGCGCGCGTCAGTGGAGAGAAACAGAGCACGTGCATCTCACGTTCATTCAACAGGGTTTTCACGCCCTTGAAGCATGACCAAAGGCAGAGCAGTCTTCATGACCGTCAGTGAATCTGGCAAGGAGGTTAGAGCGCCAAGGAGCAGTACATTTTCACTCACGTCATGCAGAAGAAAATCAATGAGAAGTCACCTGAAGGCAAAGCTGTCAGCGTGTGGAACTCGCAGAGCGAAAGCGAACGACAGGGAAAGGCATCGCATGCACAACTTAAATTCCGCCCTGGACGCACTGAGGAGAGTGCTTCCCAGTTTCCCCGACGACGCCAAGCTGACAAAAATAGAGACCTTAAGATTCGCGCACAATTATATCTGGGCACTGACGGAAACGCTGAGAATTCCCGAGCACGTGGGGGACACACCGGGTCTGGATCTTAATGATGACCATCCGCATGCATCCGGCTCGGCCACTTTAAACTGCAGCCCAGCAAGCAGCTCTTCATCCAGCTGGACCGGAGCGCAGACTTATTACACAGACCTGCTACTGGAAGAATTTGACTGCACATTTATAAAACATCTGACATTTGGATGTGATCAAGATGATGTATTTATGAGTAAAGGATTTGATCGTTTTTCAGAACCACAGAGCTCTAGCATTAGTAGCTGCTCTCTGTGAGGCACTAATGATTTGATGGGAATGTTTCAATGAACGTTTGTGCTGCACTGGTTCCGAGGGGCGTAATATCCCGTGTCTTGTGTTTTTATTCTTGTAATATATAATTCCACGACAAACTAATGAAAATATTGCGTGAGACAACATTCCCCTCCAAAAATATTTTGGCCACATTTTGCAAGGATTAGCAGGGTATACATTTTATGTCCACATTACAATAAATTTTGAGGTGAAACAAGAATGCTTTAGTTTGTTATTTGACGTAAGGGGACGTTTTGCTTCCTGTGCCCATTACATACTGTGTACACAATGTAAGGGAATTCATAGCTCAATTATTTAAATACTGTACCTATATTATAAATTATTTTATGACTACTGCATAGACTAGCATACATTGTACAAGATAACCGCTAACACAATAAATATTTATAATTTGTTTTAGAATGTATCTTCTTGTAACATTTGAGTATGCTACACTACAGTATATGTAATTTATTTTAAAACTCTTAGAGGAGATTAAAGCTGCCAACTGCTCCATCAGAAACAAGCTACAGTAGTGTCATTCACTGTGTGTGTGCCCCAATTGGTGTAATGTCTGTGGCGAAAGAGCACAGATTTCCTCATATATTCACTCTTCATATGCTAGATTTGACCACGATTTATTTGACTGTTAGTTAACATTGACTATGTCAGTGTCAAAGTTCTTAGCACATCAGCTTTCATTATAGCTGGCACTGTGAGGTTAGTTGCAATAGTGGAGCTAGGCATGAAGCAAAATGCAAATGGCACACATGGGCCCTTAGTTAATTATGTCTCCAGTTAAATAAATGTTGCTTTCAGTTAAGTCAAAATGTTTACATCCTAAGCTAAAGATATTCAATCAAATGCTTATTTATTTATCTATCTATCTATCTATCTATCTATCTATCTATCTATCTATCTATCTATCTATCTATCTATCTATCTATCTATTTATTTATTTATTTTATTTTTTTTACACATTTTGAAAAAGTAAAAAGCATAAATTTCTTTTGGCAATTTAATTAGGCAATCTACTTAAATAATCAATTAGAGAGATTGATTTCAGCTTTAATTCACTATATCAGAATTTCAGTGGGCCAAACTTTTACATAAACCAAGGTGACTGTCTCTAAAACACTCTGGAAGATTTCAAAAATTGATGTAATGACCTTTAGAAGCTTCTGATTTGCCAGTTGTCATAATTAGATGTTAATTGGGAGTGCACATGTGGCTGTATTTAGAGCCAGTCCTTTTTGCTCTTGATCACCATGGGAAAATCCAAGGAACGCAGCCAATAGCTCAGAAAAAAAAAATGTGGACCTCCACAAGTACAATTCTGCCTTAGGAACAAACAACTGAAGGTACTACATGCATTTGTAAAAACAATTGTGTGCAAATTAAAAAATCTTAGGACCACAAAGACACATTGTTCAGGAAGGAGGTAGAAATCAACTCCGAGGGATGAACAAACTTTGGTCCAAAAGAATCAACTGAACCCCAAGACAACAACAGAGGAACTGGTGAAGGAGTTGGAGGCATCAGGTACCACAGTATGGTGGTTTCATCCACCATTAAGAGAGAGAAAGATATACATCGTCATGGCCTGAAGAAACCACAAAACCCCAGCCAGACATTTTAAACTTAAATAGGAGCTGCTTGACACAGTAAGGTCCACCAAAAGATCCTTAAAAGCTACACATCATGCCGAGACCCAAAGAAATTCAGGAACAATTGAGAAAGAAAGTAATTGAGATCTATCAGTCTGGAAAGGGTTATAAAGCCATTTCCAAAGCTTTGGGAATCCAGCGAACCACAGTGAGAGCCATTATTGTTTGACTATTATTGACTATTGTTTAAATTGGTTTGATGTTCCGAAACACTTAAGTGTGACAAACATGCAAAGGAACAGGAAATGAGGAAGGGGGCAAACACTTTTTCACACCACTGTAATGTGCAGAGTTGTGAAAAATTGTGAGCTTGAATGCCTTTAGCCCAGGTGTATGTAAATATTTTGCCTCAACTGTAGATCTGGACATTGTTATGAATGTACATTTATTTGAACAAAATATTTGTAAGGAATTTTACATAGAAAATGTGTTGCATGTTTGCAGCATACAGAAAGTCAAGACAGAGTGTGGTGATCTCCGTTTTTTGGTAAGGAAAAATAATATGTTGCTCAATCCTGAAAATGCATATTTGGGTATATTATAGTGCATCTCTCACCACAATACACTTACGGTGCGCTGTAGAACCCTGCAACAGATGTTTTTTTTAATGGGGGCTAGGAAGGCTTAATTATTCAATAAAACTTTAAAGAACTCTTGTTCAAGTACCAAGACCTAATGTTTTAAATGTCTGACAAGTACCCAGTTAATGCATATGCTTGTTGGATAATTCATTGGATAATTAAGGGTTCTTCCCCTTTTATAGGAAAATACTTCATTGCAGAGTTTTAAACATAACATTTAAAGGTTCCTCCAGAAGGACAACTAAAGAACCTTTTATGGTCTAAATAGTTTAAGAGTGTAGATGACCAGAAGGTGTGCAACCCAACAAACAATGTTTATTTTTCGGATGCAGTTTTACAGATGTGTATGTCAATTTAAGACAAAAAAGTGTAGGACCACTGTCCTCAACACATCATTCCTCTCTGGTTCTCACTGCTGACACCCTTGCGGCATCAGATTTTGCCTCTCAGTGACATGGTAAAAGTTTAATGTGGTGTGTGCAGTGGAACAATGAGATATAGTTTTTTTCCATGTCTCATTAAGCTGGTTTTCTTCTGTCAATGTCTCACACTGTGGTTTCTGTGATTAAACTTGAATTGAATTTAATGCACACCACTTTCTCAACAAGAAAGTAAAGAAATTCAAAGATGTGTTTGTGCATTTTATTATATGTAGGCAGCTTTGGATCAGAACCATCCATCCATCTTCAACCGCTTACTCCTTTTCAGGGTCACGGGGGAGCCTGGAGCCTATCCCAGGGAGCATCGGGCACAAGGCGGGGTACACCCTGGACAGGGTGCCAGTCC
>JAFFST010050913.1:180695-192848 GCA_022414735.1 Noturus placidus | reverse complement strand
TCTCATTTGTAAGTCGCTTTGGATAAAAGCGTCTGCTAAGTGAATAAATGTAATGTAAATGTAAATGTATGAAATTATAGAAGGACTGAGGCTAGTTAAGGTAATTTGGTCAGATACATAGGCTACAATCAGATGTTTAACCTTAAGAGCATCACATTCACTTCATCTTTATTCTTTGTAACAAAAAAGAAGCTTTTCCTCCTCCCGCCCAATAAAAAAACAAATCTTTAGCTGTATATTTCAAGTTGTAATGCTGTTAATGTTGTGTAAATCTACATTTCCTTTATGAGAGAGAGGGGATTGAAACTGAAAAATGAAGACAAAAAAAAGTGAACTCTTTTATCATTCAGTCCATACCTCTTTATCTGAAATTGAACCTAAGGGAGTCTTTGTGACTATCAAAACAGCACTTTTAAATCCACGTTTTACATGGCAGTATGATCATTTGCATTTTGCTATGATCCAACATTATGCTTATTGCTCATTATAATGTAATTTTTGGTAGGCAATTTGCCATGTTCAAGTTGATTTATTCCCAGAAGCACAATATTAATTAGGCAAACAAACAAACAAGTCTAATATCTTGAATCAGTACAGAATATTAAAAACTAGGAAAATAATAACTGTAGGTTATATAGGCTACTCAGCTACACGCCGGTCCCAAGCCCGGATAAATGGGGAGGGGTGGGGAAAGCAATGGCAAACTACCCCACTACTTCTGCCGAAATGCTTTGTGGATCACATCGATGAAATACGTGGAGAAGTGATGACCCATAAAGTGACCCAAGGTCGGTCTCGACTAATCGGTGATAGAGAGAGATATAGGCTACTACATCGTGTTTTTGGCCACTAGATGGCACACAAATTCCGCCTTATTCACACTTACACCCCCCTTGGAAACCTATGGGTGGTGTTACAATTTGGCATTAAAGTCGCATTAATTTTTTTTTATTATTATTGTTAATTAAACAAACAGACAAACTAACAAAACACATATTTTATTGGTTTAATAAGCATTTATCCTCTGGATCAAGACTTGTTAAAACCACCTGGGCAGCAACAGCTGCAAATCCTACTGTATAATTAATTACAATGGACATTGTCTCAAAGCCGCTTTACAGAAATTTCATTTTACATTTACTTATGAGAGCACACTCACACACCAATGGTAGCTAGCTTGCCATCGGGGGCAAATTGGTGTTCAGTGTCTTGCCCAAGGACACTTCGGCATGGGATCACCCGGGCCGGGATTCGAACCACCAACCCCACGATTAGTGGACAACCCGCTCTACCAACTGAGCCACAGCCGGACTATCATGTATATAGATCACTGAGACCTCAGAGTCTCTCATACTTAACATTTTTAATCAGTTTTGTACTTTATGACCGTTCCTATTTTTATGGAAACTACTAATAATGTTTTTATTTGTATTATTTATTAAATTTTATTTTATTTTACAAAACAAACAGATAGTGTTCTAGACATCACCTGTAGGAATTCACCCTCTGTTTGATACCCCAGCTATAAAACATGATTGAATTCAATTAAAGTTGCATTTTCAGTTGAATTTGGGGAAACCACTTGATGCACTCGTTGTTTTGAACTCTTTCAACTGCTTTTGTTTGATTTGTTCATTGCAAACAGTTGAAAGTCTCATCTCTGGTGGCTCAGTGATCTTCTGGGGCTGCTTTGCATCCTCTGGCACTGGAAACCTGCAGTGTGAGGAAGTGATACCATAAACCATAATAAATGGGGTTGAATAATTTTGATTCAACTGTAGTTATGACCCTTCTCAAAATCTACCTTGAACTGCTAATACTGGCAGGAGTATACAGGTTAAAAGTGCAGCAACAGTAAGTGTTTTAAATTCTGATATTAGAAGAGCAATATTTCCAGCTACAATGACTTGTGAGACTTTCCATTTTCGCACCCATGGCATACCCTTAGAAAACAGAGACGCAAGAATACATAGAAGGAAACATAACAAGCTTTTTGTCATGTTGGGATCTTTGGGATAGATGTGTTCCGCAATCTAAGCCCATACATTACTGTTGATGAATGTCTTGTTGCTTTTAGAAACAAAGAAACCATATATGCCCAACAAGTCTGCAAAATTTGCAGAATGCAAAATGAAGCTATTCAAATCAAGAAGGCAAATTTATACAAGAAAAAAACTCCAGGTAACACTACAAAAAAGAAAAGGAAAAAATAACTAGGTCATGTGGGTCATCTTGAATTTGATTGCTGGACTATGAGGTCACAATAAGAATTATCACAGTTAGTGTGATAAAAAAAGCACACTGCTAGGGTTAGTGAACTTATTTCTGCGATCATTGACCTCGTTCAGAGATATGCGTTGAATCCCTCTCCAGAACTTTAATTCATATTCTATAAAGTTACAGACACTCCCCACTTAAATGTTTATGCCTGTTGTTGGGTTTTACAATATTTGTATAACCAGCGATAGTTAGTGTAGCCATCATGTGCCGGGGTGTGGGGGTGGGGTGAGAGGGATATGAAAATGAATCATGCGTAAATGAACCACATGTAAAAGAATCACATATAAATTAATCATATATAAATGAATCATCTGTAAATTCTGCTGGGGGGGGCATAATGTGCTGTTACTGGGGTAAAAAGTTTGATTTTGTATGGATTTATGAAAATTAATCATATGTAATTGAATCACATGTACATGATTCATAAGTAAATGAATCATATGCAAACTTTCCTGGGTGGGGTGGGAGGGGCTGTTATCGGGGTAAAAATGTTGATTCTGTATTGATATACACTGCTCAAAAAAAATAAAGGGAACCCAGCGTTCCCTTTATTTTTTTAGCATTATATTTTGTTGTACTCTGAAAAGTGTATGAGAATCAATAAAAAAATTGTTACGACATCACAGTTAGTGTCACACTTGGGGAGGAACTGTTTGGAAGGAAAGCTCATGATTTTGTAAGAAAAAACAAGCCTGAGGTTCCCAAAGAGCTCACTTGAATGGAGACTAGAAATGTGACTTTACCTGTCTCTGCTTTCACAGACACCATGCACCTGTGTCCTACTGCACCAAGAAAAGCTATTCTCTTAATCAGCACAGTGCATAAAGATTCAACTGTGAGTGACAGACAAAACAAAAAAACAGGGTGGAGTGAACAGTTTATACAAAATCATTGCTGCGACACATAGTTACTTAAAAAATATTTTTCCCACAGTATCACTGAGCTAAGCACCGATGGTGCTTTTATCATTGGGTTTGAAATCCACAGTGATCATAACAATGGCAAAATGGACTTGAGGAGAAATTACTTGGAGCAGTTTGGTCAGGGAAGTCGCAAATACAGAGGAGAGAGCATCTTCCCGGATCACATCTGGCACTAAGACATTAGCAGCAGATCCTTTAAGTCCTGCAAGTTGTGAGGTGGGGTCTCCATGAATTAGACATGTTTGTCTAGCATGTCCCACAAATGCTCGATCGGATTGAGATCTGGGGAATCTGGAGGCCAAGTCAACACCATGGACTCTTTGTCGCTCCTCAAACCATTCCTGAACATTTTTGCAGTGTGTCAGGGTGCATTATCCTGCTGAAAGTAGCCACTGCCATTAGGGAATACCGTAGCCATGAAGGGGTGTACATGGTCTGCAACAATATTTAGGCAGGTAGTATGTTTAAAAGTAATATCCACATGAATGCTAGGACCCAAGGTTTCAGCACAACATTGTCCAGAGTATCACTGCCTCTGCACTGTATGTAATGACACCTTTCTATCATAGCCAGCATTAACTTTTTCAGAAATTTGTGTTAAAGTAGCTGTTCTGTGGGATTGGAACTGACGGACTAGCCTTCACGCCCCATGTGCATCAATGATGCACTGGTTGTCCTTTCTTAGACACTTTTGGTAGGTAATTACCACTGCATAAGAGAAACAGCCCACAAGACCTGCACATTTGTCCTGCTCCCAACACATCAACTTCAAGAACTTACAGTTACAATCTGAATTATTCAACCCCCATTGCATGTCAGGTTTATTGTCAAAATTTACAGACTTTCGGCTGTTTGCAATAAGCAAATCCAACAAAAGTAATTGAAATAATTAAACACAAAGAATACTTCATATGGTTTCCCCAAAGTCACCTAAAAATGCAACTTAAAAAGATTTCTCCAGTTTAAAAATTATTCAACCCCTGAATAAAATACCTCACAACATCACAAAGATGATAAACAGGTGTTGTCTCAAGCACACCTGATGCAACTATACAAGGGCTTCATTAGTTGCACCAGGTGTATTTGAGCTGGAACACATGAAATACCTGAACTGGCTAGGGCAGAAAATTCATGAAATACCTGGATGGGGCTGATAAAGGAAGCTATCAGAGGCTGCAACCAGATTTTTGCAAGGCAGGTTGTGAAAAAACCCTTGAGTGACTGCAGAAGACCTGCATTAAGACTTGGTAGCAACAGGAACTGAGGTTTCAGTGAGCACAGTAAGGTGCGTATGCCCCTTAGGTTTCTTAAGGTTTCCATGCCAGCTACTTCAAGACATACACCACTACTGACCCAAAAGCACAAGAAAAGTCGGTTCAAAATCATATAAATAAGGCACAGAAGTTTTGGGATTCTTTTCTGTGGAACGATGAAATAAAACTGGAACAGTTCTGCACGATGGATCAGCGGTATATCTGGAGGAAGGAGAATGAAGAAAGAACACTCTGTCCACAGTCAAGCATGGTGGTGGCTCAGTGATGCTCTGGGGTTGCATTGCATGCTCTGACACTGGAAACCTGCAGTGTGTGGAAGACAAAATGGATTCATTGAAGTATCAGGAAATCCTAGAAGAAAACATCATGCTGTCTGTGAGGAAGCTGAAACTTGGGAGACATTGGACCTTCCAACAGGACAATGATCCCAAGCATACCTCAAATTCCACCAAGGCTTGGTTGTAGAAGTAGTCCTGGAAGATCCTACAGGGCCATCACAGTGACCTGACTTGAACCCCATCGAAAATCTCTTGTGGGATTAGAAGGCAGCGGCTGCAGCATGCAAACCCAAGAATATTTCTGAACTGGAGGCCATTGCTTATGAGGAATGGGCTAGGATTCTTCAGGAACACTGCCAGAAGCTAGGCATCTCATTTGCTGCAGGTCATAACAGCAAAAGGGTGCTCTACTAAGTACTAAAGATGCTTGCCATGAAGGGGCTGAAAATTTTTGAAACTGGAGAAATCATTATAAAGTGTATTTTCAGTTGCATTTGAGGAAACCACTTGAAGCATTAATTGTGTTGAACTATTACAATTACTTTTCTATCAGGTGTTCATTGCAAACAGTTGAAAGTCTGCAATTTTGGTCAAAAACCTGATTTGCAATGGGGGCTGAATAATTTTGACTGCAACTGTATATCCCACCCTTTGACAGGTGTCATTGTAATGAGATAACCAATGTTATTCATGTCACCTTTAACGTTATGGTTGTTCGATGTATAAGATGGGTAAGTTGTGGCCATAAAGTGATGCACATACTCAGCAAAAGTACTCAGACAGGCTGTCATTCAAAGGATTGCTATTAAAAAGGTCCCAATATGTACCAATAAACATTCCCCACACTAGCCTGAACTGTTGAGACAATGCAGGTTGGGTCCATGTATTGCTTCATTTTATTCATTGTACTGTGGGGTAAAACAATGTATGTAGAAGGCATGAAAAAAAAAAAAATTTGATTCAGTCATATTTATTACAAAGTTTGCAGAAAAGCAATTGGCAGCTAGGACATAATACTTTACTTGAAATAAACAGTCCTTAAGAAACCAAACTAGATAAAATGAAATGATCTGTTATTATTGCTCATACATGGAGTTTCCAGAGAAAGCTGAAGCACTGAGATTTTTCACTTTTCCAGTGAGATAAAATCATTGGTCCCAAACATAATCCTTTATAGTTACAGTAAATGTGCCAGAAATATCAGAGTTTACCATTGTAACATATTTACTTTCCTTTATATGCAAGTGCAAAATTTGACAATGTGGCACCTTGTCCTTTTTAATATTAGTATTTTCACACAGACTTGGACATAATCATAGCACCAATGGACTTATGTTACACTGCCTCACATATGGAATGTCTATGAAATTGGAATGTCTAATATTAGAAGCACTTCATGAGGAAAGTCTCCTTGAATTGATGACTAAGTAACTATTCTAATGGACATAGTGTATGAATTTGAATAGATGTAATTGTTTACTTTTTCAAAACACGCAGTCAATACAATGAAAAAAACTATCCGCATGAAGTGTTTACAATTTGTACAGAATTCCTCAAAACAAGGAAATGTGCAGTTTCTAAACATCACTGGAGAAGCATCTATTTTGGGAAGACAGTGACGACATCATAACCCTCAGGAGGGGTCACTCGTTCACGTGCATGCCTTTCACAGTAAATCTTGTCCTCGACGAAAAAGTGTCCTTTCTGTTTCAGGTTTGTTCCGCAGTCAGTGCAGACGTAGCACTCAGGGTGGCGGTACTTATCTCGCAGTTTGACAAACATGCCCCTATAGTTAATGACAAAGGTGGCAAGTTAAAAAAAGAAGGAACAGAAATAAATAGAACAATTAAATTTTTCAAACAACAAAATGAAATATTAAAATGAGAATATACTATATATCCAGGAAAGAAGCCCATGTGGAAAACTGAACAATAAAACGCTATGGAGAGTTCCACAGCTTTCCAGTAGGTGGCAATAACGCGATGCAATAATTAAAAAAAAATGTATAAAAAAAATAAAAATAAATAAAAATAAAAAAAATAACACATTAATGCAATAGAAAGTTTTGGCTGAATTGTCATCAATTACTCACGCTTATTGTTCCAAACCCATACTCCTCTTCGGAACACAAATTAAGACTTTTTTAATGAAACCTGGGAGATTTCTGTCCCTCCTTTCACAGTCCATGTAACCAAAAATAATCGCAAAATAATCCAGGTGACCAACAGTTTAATCCCAATTTTATGAAGCGATACAAATGCTTTGTGTGTGTAAAACAAACTTAAAATTAAGTCTTTATTCACAAAATATCTTCACTGCTGCATAGATCTGTGAAGGGTGTTCATGAAAGAACCACAATTCTTGAAAGTTTTGGTTACATGGACTGTAAACAGAGGGACAGATCTCCCAGATTTCATTAAAAATGTCTTCCGAAGATAAAGGATCGTCTTATTGGTTTAGAACAACATGAGGGTGAGCTACAGATGCAGAATTTTAATTTTTGGGTGAATTATCCCTATAAAGAATCCTCTTTTTTTTTTTAAAAAAAAACATGATTTTTATCCCTCTCAAAAGCAATCTTAATTTACAAAGGATAACTTACACAATCCCTGAGCCACATTTGTCACAGATGGAGAGTTTCTCAGTACCGCCCAGAGAAGAAACAATTTTTGTAGTGGGTGCTTTCACACTTCTAAACCCAGATGGCTTGTCAGAATCACCTGTGCAAGGATTCAGAAAAGAAAAGCTACTAAAAATTTTTTTCCAAAATTTTGAACAAAAAGTCACTTGAGTCATGAATCGCTAAATGTGTGCAAAGTGATGGTACACGGTGTAAAAGGTGCAGTACCAGTCTCAAGGATTTCCTGCAGGACTTTGAATGATGCAGACTGACGTGGAGGCTCACATGTCTCTTGGTTCTCATTCAGCATTTTATAGACTTCGGAGTCAACAGCAATTGATGGTTTTGGCTGGACAGGTTTGGAGAGATCTGGACTGAAACAGAGTAAAAAGTTCTTAAAATCGGCAACACACAAAGATTTATATAAAAATAGTTCACATTTTCAGTGACACTAAATGATTCCACTAAGCTAATTACTAAAGTGTTCAAAATGTGAGCAATTCTTACTTATTACTTGATTCGTTGGATGTCATAGTGGTCTTGGCACCACCAATAGTGCTGTTAAAGTCCTTGATGTTATCAGAAGAGTACAAGACAGCTGGATTATTATACTGGCTTGTAACCACCTTGGAACCAGCTGGCGAATTGAACGGAAGAGCACTCCTGTTGTGAGCGGAACCGATGTGTTTTACTTCCTATAGACAGTGAAGGAAGAGGTCAGAGTGTCAAAAGAAAAAGTAAAACCAACATGAAGTGCATGGCCTAGAAACCACATGACAACAAAAAACAGTGGTTCAGCTACAGCTACTTATCCATGCAAAAGAACATGAAATAAAACATTAAAGTGTCAAACAAAAGCCAATTGCATTAGGTATAGCATAACATGAAATTACAGTTAAACATGCATTCCTCCAAGGTTTCTACAACCTCAATTCCAAAAATGATGGGACAGTATGGAAAAAAAAAAAAAAGAGTCAATTCACCCTGTACTACATTGAAAACATAGCATCACATTATTTGATGTTTTACTTTGTATATTTTCAAAAATAAATCAAATTCACACTCATTTCAAATCTGATGACTGCAACACACTCCAAGAATGTTGGAGCAGTCGACTGTTTCCCATAGTGTAACATCAGCTTTTCTGTTAATAAAACTTAAGTGTTTGGACACTGAAGACACTAGTTGGTTAAGTTTAGCAAGCAAAATTTCCCTCCATTCATCCATTATGCATTTCTTCAGCTGTACAACTGTACAGGGCCTTTGTTGCCTTATTTTGTGCTTCATAATGCGCCACACATTCTCAATCGGAGACAGGTCAGGGCTGCAGGTAGGCCATGCTAGCACTTTAATTCCCTGCTTATGCAACCATGCGCTTGTAATCTGGGCAGAATGTGGTTTGGTGTTGTCCTGCTCTGGATGGCAGCATTTGTTGCTCCAAAATGTGTACAGATCTTTATGCATTAATGTTGCCCTCACAGATTTTGCAAGTTACCCATGCCATGGCCCCAGACACACCCCCATACCATGATAGATGCTGGCTTTTGTACCTGATGCTGAGAACACCTTTTCCTCTTTGGCCCAGAGAGCACGACAGCTGTTTTGTCCAAAAACTATTTGAAATATCGACTCCTCTGACCACAAAATACGATTCCACTGTAATACTGTCCAACTCAGATGAGACCGAGCCCAGCGAAGTTGGCAGTATGGCTTCTGCTTTGCATAGTAAAGCCCTAACTTGCATCTTTGGATGCAGCGAATGGCATTGTCTGAAAGGTTTACCAACATATTCTTGAGGCCAATTTGTCTTTGTGGAATGTTGTTCTCAAAGTTTTGGATAATTTGCTGATAAATCGTTTGGCAGATTGGCGAGCCTTGACCCATCCTTGCTCTTAAAGGACTAGGGTTTTTTTGGAGGCTCCTTAAATACTATGATTAGGCAATTGCGTTAAACTTGTCACATCGCTACTGTCCTAAATTGCCCAGTCCCAACATTTTTGGAAAGTGGTTCATGCATCAATTTCAAAATAAACAATCATCTTTAAAACACTATACAGTTGATTAGGTAAAACATCAAATACCTTGTCTTTGTACCTTTTTTTGTTTAAATACAAGTCAAAGTAAGCATTTACAAATCACTCCTCTGTTTTTATTAGCATTTTCCATACTGTCCCAACTTTTTCAAAATTGGGGTTGTAGTTATCTACATACAAATTAAAAGATGTTAAAGATGTCTGTGTATTCTATAATAAGTCAATCCATAACATAGGACCAGGAAAGGAAAATTTACATTTTTGAACTGTTAAATTCTCATTATTGCTACCTTAATGCACATTATCAATTTTTGATTACGTGTAATAAAAGGTACATCTGGGAAACTGAAACACTAAATGTCTCCAACAGCTCTAAATTAAATGTCTTCGTTTAAATGGTCTTTATACAATTTCTTTACACAACTTCTGCAAAATATATTTTATTAAATCATAGAATATAAGCATGCATGGCATAATAATGTGTCTACTAATGGCTTAATATATGAACCGACTCAATCAATCTCTCTGCCTCAGAGTATGTCAAATACAATGACGACAAAATTTTTTTTTATATATAATTTTATATATACATATATAAATAAAAATACATTCAGGAACAGAATCAAATGCATCCTTCATGCACATCAGATGTACAACACTGTATGAAGTTCTCTTCAACATGACCTGCTTTAACTTTGAAAACATTCCCAGAACAACGCTAACTCTCCCACAAGTGCATACTTCCGCATTTGCTCACTCATTGACCTTTAATTTTAGGTTTGCCTGCAGGGAATGGCAGAAACTCTGCATTACGTCTTGGTCTGGCTCATAAACCGTAGTCTCCATGGATATGGTTTGTTAAGATGTAAATAATGACTTCATTTTGTACCCTGCCTTTATTTGTTTTGCTTTTTTCCCCTCCCCTTGCTATATAAAAAGGCTCTGCTCTCTATGACTCTCATGCTCTTCACAGGTCATCGTAAAAGGCGAGGCCTGGCTGGTCAAAGTTCTTTTCAATGTAATCCATTGTTAACTATAGCAAGCCTTAATGAAACATACCTGCGATTCTGAAGCCAGACTCATCTTGTATGGATGCGTCTTCCCATCTTCAGAGACAAGGGGAGACCACGTTTTCAATTCTGATCTAAGGAAAGGAAAAAGCACTGACTCAATGCAAAAAAACAGAAAGTTACTGACTTTTCAATGATAATACAGTAAACGCATACTAGTGCAGGAAACCTCCAATTACCATAAAGATTAAAATGACTCTCTTGATTGTGCAAACATTCAACTGCAATCTTGTTTAAATTTTTAAAGGATTACCAACAGAGTATGTACTAATAAACCAGGGCCTGTGTCACTGGGAGAAAAAGATTTCAACCAATTAAAATAAAGTGACTGAAGAATGCAATCAAGCCAAAGAAAAAACCCAACATATTATATATAATGGCTCAACAATATCTCCACAGCTATTAGAGATAAAATATCATGTGTACCTGTCTATGGAGAGGACCATTTCTTCGACACAACCCTTGATCTTATTCTGGGCTTCTAAGTGAGTCATTCCCTCCGTCGGCTCACCATCAATAGCAAGAATAGTGTCGCCAATACAAAGGCTGGCCTTGGCTGCTTTACTTCCTGGGGTTACCTGGTGAATAAAGAGGGCACTATTAAATTTTTACTCATCTGGCACAGAGTACTGATATCAGGGTTGATCGATACTATGCTGAAATGTTGGATCGGTATCGGATTTGGCATGTTTTCCAAATTCATCCACTGGCATATTCAAAACAGGGGCACCTGTATGAATTTTGGGCCCCCTGACAAGGTTGATTCCTCGGTTGTACAATGTTTGTTCCCATTGGGCCCTGACACAGGGCATATGGCACAAATGTAGCATATAAATACAGGACAAAAATTATGCACTGCTACATGGAGCTTGGCCATTGGTGGTGTATTGAAAATGGAAAAAGTGGGATTGGTGTATGACTAAATTTAGACCAGATGGTTTTCAAGCCAGTTCCCCCCACACACACAGTGTTATCAACATTCCACAGCATGACATCACTCAGGTGCTTTTGGCGCTGAAACTGAATTGAAACATGCACTGGACGAAGGTCCCTAAACAATGGGTTAAGAACTGTTTAGACAGTGTTGTCACTTCGGGCGGCTGTGGCTCATTCGGTAGAGCGGGTTGTCCACTAATCCACTAATCGTGGGGTTGATGGTTCGAATCCCGGCCCGGGTGATCCCATGCCGAAGTGTCCTTGGGCAAGACACTGAACCCTAAGTTGCCCCCAATGGCAAGCTAGCACCTTGCATGGCAGCTCTGCTACCATTGGTGTGTGAATGTGCTCTCATTTGTAAGTCGCTTGTAAATGTAAAATGATATTTCTGTAAAGCTGCTTTGAGACAATGTCCATTGTAAAAAGCGCTATACAAATTGATTAATTAATTATTACTTCAACGGTGCAAAAATAAGTAATATCTTTTTGGGTCGTCCATATATTACATCAAATTTTCAGCCATTTTTAAACTCCCCCCCCAATGTCATCTAACGTCATCAGGCCATTTACACCCCCATGATGACGTAATCATCTTAGATGTACACTTACTTTTTTACTTTTACTTTTAGGGGGTCTGGGGCTGCCATTTGTGGTCGGGAATTATCTCCTAATAGTTTGTACTTTGTTACAATACCACAGAAATACTGACGTCACACGCACATCCTGTGGCGTATAATAC
>JAFFST010050913.1:159741-180675 GCA_022414735.1 Noturus placidus | reverse complement strand
CCCTTGATGACGTAATATATAGACGACCCCTTTACGGGTCACATACACAGTAGAGCACAGTGAAATTGTTTTCTTCGCATACCCCAGCCTGTCAGGAAATTAATTATTAATCAATGTAAAGCTGCAAGCTATAAAATTTCTTTGTTATCCTTTCACTTGTCACAAGAGGATTTCCTTATTTAAAAAAAAAAAAAAAAAAAGAAAGGAAGTAAGCCTGCTCTTATCAGTAGTGTCCAAAACAACTAGTCATTCTAAGGCTGTGGCTTGTTAGACAAAGGTGTGTAATACTATTCATTCTCTCTCTCTCTCTCTCTCTCTCTCACACACACACACACACACACACACAAAACATGACATTTAGAGCAATATTTCCACTGTTAGCTAATGGAAAAAGTGAGGGCTGTGTAATATCTCTGAAACCCTTCTCATGCTAGCAATATGCCATTACAATCACACTGTCCACATGGATCTGGGCAGATGCACATAGCATACATATAACTCTAATTGTTATTAAAGCCCAGTTACTGAGTAAAATCTAAATGAAAGTTATCTAGATAATCTACACGGCATTTCATATCATGTCATTTTGGTCAAGATGTTAAAAACAGACATCAGCAGCACGTTACACAAGCTTTTCCCCCCACAAAGAAAAGAAGCCCATGTCAGATAAAGCATGCCTTGGTGATACACTGTGACACTACTTACCCGTGAAATAGTCAGAGGCTGTTCGAAATCTTTACCACCGACCAGTCGAAATCCCCAAGGTCCAGGACCCTGCATGACAATCCGCTGGGGCATGATTAATACTAGTGTTTGAGAAGAAATTAGACAGATCTAATCCTCTTGCGCGAACTCGACGAAACAAAACGTGTAACTTTCGGTGTAACTTCAGCCTCTCAGGGCGGTAACTTTGTGAAAGTGGGGGACGGGGGCGGGACTTGTACAAACAAGGGCCCAATGGAGTTTAAGGCTGACTTTCAAATGGTTTCCTATTGGATACGTAGTAAGCTACATTGGCTACAGAAGGCATTGTTTCTTACCACATGTAGTGCACTTATAAAGGGATTGTGGCGCCATTTGCAATTCAGCCTAAAAGTCTGGATGCTGATAAGAACTACTTTCCTATGTTTGTTTAGAGGAGGGACGTTACGTAATCCTATTGAAGCTTACCATTTATGGTTAGAGCCCAAATCCCAGGATGTGGAATGTGCCACTCCCGACATCAAATTCTTGGCAGATATAAGCAAGGGCAGATATAAACATGTTAGATTGTGGGTCATATCCTGGACCTGGCATAAGTTAGTGTCGACTAAAGCACAAGAAAAAGAAATGTGAGAAATATGTGAACTGTCTGTGGTCTGCATGCTGAATGTACAAATGATACGCAGGAATGTCAGACTCTGGTCCCTGAGAGCCCCAGAGCAAAGAAGTTGATATATTTTCCCTGTTCAAACGCTCCAAGTTTTGCCCGTGAAAGTCTTCATGCTTAGCTCATAAGCTGAGTCAGGTGTGTTAAGTGAAATGGAAAGTTAACAGGCATTACTGTGGCCCACCAGAGCTGGATTCTGACACCACATAGAGGAAAAGCTGATTAGTGAAGGCCTACTCAATTCCAGTGCTAGCAAACTATTGCCCTGTACAGTTTCCAATTTAAAGGTGAGCTCAGTGATTTTTAAGTCAGAACATTTTTTGTGTAATAATGCATGTGGGTTTGAAGTTCTCACATTTAAGCAGATTCAATAAAATATTTGTTCTGTTAAAAAAAAGAACCCCACTGCTCTCTGTAGCTCTCCAGGCTCTGTAAACAGAGCCATATAAAACAGATGATCTGAATAACCACCAACTAATCATCCACGACAAGGAGGTGTTGCTACTTGCCTGTCAAGTCAAAAAGCACCCTTTCTTGTATTAGCATGCATGCCTTCTAGCCTACACATTAATATGGATCTTTCACCTGGAGATGGATACAGTGTACCTTTAAAAACTATTTAATGGACCATAGCAGGCACGATGGAGCTACAGGACGCTTTGCTGCTCCAAGAGTAATTTGTTTGATCCTGATCTCGGGTTACTGTCTTGGAGCAGTTTCACATTTACTTTTTATGCCATTTGGTGGATTCCCTCATCCACAGCAATTTACATTCATCTCATTTATATACATATGAGCAGATGCTGGTTAAGGGCCTTGCTCTCATGTTCTCTCCATGTCTGTAAGGGTTCTTTGTCCAGTTTCCTCCCACTGTCCAAAAACATGTAGATAGGCTGAACTGGCTATGCTAAATTGCTCTTAGGTGTGAATGAATGTGACCTTGCTCCCATTGTATCCAGGATAGTAACTGAAGTTGAATGAATGAAATAGACCATAATTAGTTTTTAGAGTAAAAATATTTCCCCCCCAGTTTTTCTCCCCAATTTGTCCACCTGCCAATTCCCACCCACCAGCCAGGTCTCCCACTTAATACAACAGCTACCAACTGGTGAGGGTGAAAGATAACATACTTCCTCCAAGACATTTGATGCCAACTACCACATTGATGCTTACCCTGCATCTCAGGGCAGAATAAAACACTCAGAGTAAAGCAATATCTGCACTCTTCTGCATACATGAGCTCACTAGTGTCGCTGTAATTGACTGGGAAGCAAGATTATGCCATTTCTCCTAACCAGAGAGCATGGCCAGTTTTGCTCTCTTGGCTCCCAGTCACAATCATTGCTGTGGCATTGTCAGGATTCAGGTGTTCAAAATTGGGTGCCAATGATCGGAACCTGCTTAGGAATGCAGGTGGAACCTGTCATTTTTAAACCCTATTCATATCTAGTGTCTGGTGTTCCTTTTGTTATTGATGTGTATGGTGTTATCATGCCAAGACCTAAAGAGTTCTGTAAGGCCTTCAGAAAGAAAGTTTGTCGACACCTATGAGTCTGGCAAGTGATTTAAAAAGATCTCCAAATTATTTGAAATACATCATTCCAGTGTAAGGAAAATAATCTACAAATGGCACAGATTTCAATCTACTGCCCAGGACTGGCTGTCCAGGCAAATTCAGCCCAAGGGCAGACCAATCGATGCAAAAAGAAGTCTCCATGAACACCAAAATTTCATCAGTAAGTCTTGCAACTGTTGGTGTCAAAGTGCATGTTACTACAATCAGAAAGAGATTGCACAAATTTGACCTGCACAGGAGGCATGCCAGGAAAAATCCTTTGCAAGACTAGAGTTTGCAAATGAGCATATAGGCAAAGACCAGGCCTTTTGGAATAATGTGCTCTGGACAGATGAATCAAAGATAGAGTTGTTTGGCCACAGTAACTGCAGATATGTTTGGTGCTGACCAAAGACAGCTTTAAAGGAGAAGCACCTTTGTGAAACACGGTGGTGGAAATGTATTTGGTTTGGGGTTGGTTTGCTGTCTCAGGGACTGGACAGCTTGCATTCACTGACTCAACTATGAATTCTGCGTCATATCAAAGAGTGCTTGAAGATAATGTGTCTGAAAGTTGAAGTTGAACTGAAATGGGACCTTTCAAAAATATTATGATCCTAAGAACACTAGCAAACCCATTAAAGAATGTCTCAAAAAGAAGCTATAGAGGGTTATGAAATGGCCTAGTCAAATCCTGGTTTTGAATCTCATTGACATTTTGTGGGGGGGATTTGAAACTAGCAGTACATGCAAGAAAACCCTCAAACATCTTGTAACTTAAAGAATATTTCTTGTAAGAGAGGTCAAACATTTCAGCAAGCCTGGTGTACAATCATGCAAAATTCCTGCAAGTAGTTATTTCTGCTAATGTGGGCAATACTAGCTTTTGAGTCCAAGGGTGTAATTTTTTTTTTCCAAAGAAGAGTATAACATCTATTGATATTTCTGTTGAATACATGATTGAAAAAGATAATTTTCCTTGTGGATTTGTTCAAGTATATCAACTTCATTTATAGGAGTATGGGGTGTACTTATTTTTCACACAACTGTATATTACACTGGTGGGAGGGAAAATTAACAGGAGGGAATGCATCTTTTTTATTTTTGAAATTCAATAGAACAGCTTTAGTTAATTCAACAAAATCACTGACTATATATTGAACAAGCTCTTTATAGGATGGTTCAACTGTGATGAAGTAAGGAACACTTGAAATGGTTCAAAGCAGTTTGTTATTAAAACTTTATCTGAGAGCCCCTGGATTAGAATAAACAGTCAAGTATATTTATACAAATATAATTTGTGGATGTGATATCCTTTATAAGCCAGCAGAGGTCAGGTCCAGCCTGCTCACAGTCACCGCTCTAATATCTTTCATTTTTACTCTCTTTTCCATTACACTGTAAAGGATAACACTAAAAGCACTTCAGAACTGCAGTAGTGACTTAATGATGATCATTTAAGATTTTTTACATTTTAGTGTCAATTTTACAGTTCAGATTTATTTGTTGATCTATATAAAAAGCAAGCTACTGGTACTATTTTGAGCAATAGATAAGTGTCTTCAGTTCATGACAATCATTTATACCTTGTTTAAGACACGCAGTAGCAATATTTTCTTTTACGTATATGAGAGAGGTCTGGATTATGTTGTCTTTGACAGTTTTGTTTAGTTAAGCAGGTGTACCTGTCATTGCGTTTCCGCTGTGAAAATGTGCACAGATGAAAAGCAGAAGTATGCCATGTGACTCATGTAAAGTGTGGGAGGTTGCTCAAGAGTAGCCTGTGCCCTGTTTGGATTTTGATCAGGCAAAAGTCACTGGTGGTCTCTTATGTCACTGACAGCCTCAGAAAACATGTGGGTCTATATTACGTCCATACATTTTCACTTCCGGACAGGGATCTGTATTGTATTGATGTTAAAGTATGAGTGTAAGAGTGTCATCGATGCTTGTGGTTTTGTAGGGCGCAGGGTTCTCGGTGACATTTCAAGTTGTGTTTACACCCTCTCACTCCCACCTAGCCACCCCCATTAGCTGTCTCTGACGCACATGTGCTTGACCACGGTGTTAACAGGTGCAGAGGGCACACATTCTCAAATCAAACCTTACAACATGCTAACTAACATGAACATAAGTGAGAGCAGGTGCTGCCAGTGGGTTCTCACTGCCTCTACATACTCACATACACCCCCTAAAAGTAGATAACCCATAGAGTCAGCAATTCAGAATCAAATTCTTAATAGATTTAAATTTACAATGAACTGATTTGAGTTTGCATTTAGAGAGAAGGTAATGCAATCAATCATTAATTAAAATCTGGAGTACAATTGAGTTTTGCTAGATTCACACTATCTGTCACAAGACTTACCATGTCAAATAATATTTATGAAAATGGATCACTTTAGGACAACTTTAAACCCTAAAAGCCCACAACATGTCTAAGTCTAGACTTTCCGTCTTGCAGCTAAAAAGCTTCCATATTTATAGTTACTATAGTTACCAAATAATTAATACTAGTTACAGAAAAATGTTGTTAAAGGAAAATACGTTGAGAATTATTAAGCTGGGACTTAAATTGAAATAAAATGGTAAGAAAATGTGTAACATTGTTTAATAGTAGGCAAACTTATATAAATCTAAATAAAAGATAAGATAATATCTTGAATAATATAAGAAAAAAATACAAACTGTATATAGGAAATAACCAGCATAAATAAAAGAATATAACAGCTTCATTATTTTCAAATTTTAAATGTAACTATTTTAAAAGCTGTGTTATAGTTTCCAATAAAAATCCTGAGGATCTGGCTTAAAATTAAATGGACTGATGGGTTAAAAACTAAAATGATCTCTCTGTACTGAAGTAGAAAAAAAAAGTAACTGTTCATGATTCAAACCAACCCACTTCATTTTGAAACATGACTGTCTGAGCACGTACAGCTGCCACTGAAACTGGCTTACTTTTCTCCATTGGTAATGGAGGTGTCACAGTAGCCAGTATGTATGGAAAAACACCAAAAGAAATGGCACAAACTGAAAATGATAGAAGAACAGATCTGGCATGTCTGCACTATAGACCCAGGACCTTTCTATGGACCACAGAGTCCATAGAGAGGTCGTCAATGTTAAGATTATGTTAATTTGAAGATTGAAATGGGAGCATACCATATTGTAGTTCTCAGGGGTGCATGGATGTATGATTCATAGCCAAGGGGTGTGTAATTAGATAGACAAATTTTTCCAGTGATAGGCATCACAACCCACTATTATCAAAATTATGATAATATTATTGAGTTCTTTATAGTGATTAGCTTTTATGACTGGTCACTTGAATTTAATGAGTTTAATCCAAACCTCAATACTTTAACAACTTGGGGTATGGGGTGGAGAGCGTTATAAATATTATGAAACTTAATCTAATCTGTTCTGTGAGTGAAAGGAATAAAAAAACATCCATGGCTACCATAAATATCCAGAATATTATACACATTTGAATAATAGACCTAATTTATTAATAATTGGATTATGTTTGAAGAAGGTCTGTGGAATTTATTTTACAGCAAGGTCCCTGGCTGCAAAACATTTCCTAGAATTTTCAGTATAGGTCTAATTACTCTCAATGTAATACAGATCAAATTCAATATGCTGAAGTACTGAATTAAAGTGTCACTACTCTCACTTTTTGGGGATTTACTATTATAATTTTTTTAATCTAGGACCTAATTGTTCTTCAGTTTGTGTCTCGTTAAGGATTCTCTGTAGAACCCTACAATACAGTGTATCCTATTAAATCTTATTTACTAGGATAAAGCATTTGCTAAAATTAATGAATAAATTATGAATTTGAACCCTTAACTGTCTAAAGAAGATATGGTAGGTTTTTATTTAATCTTACCCTTTTACTTCACACTTATAGATATGCAATATGCTGATACAATTCTCATACAAACAGTATTAAGGTTTCTCAACAAAATTGTAAGTGTAAAAGCGAGAGCTCAGCTTTAATTTGTAATGGCATATTCTGTGTTTATCTTAGTAACTCTTAGGAAAATGCCAGAGCACAATGAATGTTCTGCTGTATCTATATTATATAGGGATTTTCCCTGCACTCTGTGATCTGAGATTCACTGTATGAGGTAAGCATATGCAGCCAAACAGTCAAGCAGCATGTAATTAAGCAATGCACAAGGAACATTATTTTCTACTGCACTCTCTCCTGGGAATAAAAAAGTACATATTGTCATGTCATTATAGGCTTCCTCATGTCTGTGCAGATGGATATGTAATATGTAATATGATAATGTAGTCTGTTTCTAGAATTAAATACAGTATAAAATATTTATTTTCCCTCTGTAAAATTAGTCCAATTTTGTCCCAAATTAGATTTATTTTTCAGCAACCTGTGTACATCACCACATCATGTCTTTAGTGCATGAACTGATATATGGAAATAGAGCGCTCTTTCTCAGACATGGATTAGATAAATTGTAAACACTACGAATAGATTTGTAAACTGATCCTGTAACTTCCTCATTCCACTGGAGAGAGCTGAAACATACACTGAGCAGGTTTTTGAGGTGTACCATAAAATACTGATTTGTGTGTGTGTGTTGGGGGGCAGGGGGGGGGCCTTGTGATGAAGGACATGGGAGGAGTCTGACTGGAACTGATAGAGCTGATTATGATGATGGTTTTGGCCTGGCAATTTTCCAGGGCAGAAGTGTTATTCTAAACTTACACCATTGAACCAACAAACTAAGGTGTATGTCATTCGCAAGTCGGTTCATGTAATATGATTACCAGCCTCCTTTTTTTTTCTTTTTACCTTGGTGGTGAGCTTTCTAATTCCTCCCTCTCTCAGGCATGTGTACAACACAAGAATGCTCGAGAAGAATATTAGATTTTATTTCATAATTAGGTCCTAATTGAATCTCTCCATTGGCTTTCTTCCTTAAACCTAGACTAACAGATTAATATCTTATCAACCTGTGCAAAATCTTACAGATTTATTCAGTGTTGTTGCCTTATTTGGGCTACACATTTACTGCAGATATTACAAACTGCTCATTCACCTAAAATGTGTAGGCAAAAGACATGAAAGGAAATCCCATAGTGGCATCCTCTTCACCCAAACACCCTTCTTTCTTTCTTTCTTTCTCTCTCTGTTTATGCACTGCACATGGCTGAATTGTTTGCTGTTTGTGGTTTGGTGTGCTACAGTCTGACAGGAAGCATCTGCAAGTGCTCTTGATGAGACAAAAAAAGAGAGAAACTGTCATGCAGCACATGCACTGACATCTATTTAAAGAAATGCATTCTCACTTTTTTCTAATGGCAAGAACCATTTTACACAAAGTCTATATATATATACACTACATTACATAATTCCATATAACCTCTGTGTTGGATTATTGAACCTTGCTAAAATCTTAGAGTGGTGGTAGCTCAGTGATTAAGTTTCTGTGCTAGTGACTAGAAGTTTGTGAGTACAAATCACAACTCCACCAGTGTTTGCGCAAGGGTTATTGCATCACTTGTAAGTCATTGTACTTGTAAATGTAAATAGTATACCAACCACTCATGTTTGTACCATAAATACCATGGTTTACATTGATGACACACAATATTAACATATGAGGAAACGACACCTTGTTCTATGAAATAAAGTCATTCTCTGTCTACCTTCACAGTAAACCCTTCAGGCAAGACTTATTTTTTTTCCACTTTTGTTTTGACTTTCCAACAAGCAAGGCCATGCGATGTATGAAAGACAGCCTAAGTTTTGGGATGGTCTCTAAATCTAGTCTAATCTAAAAACTAGAAAGGAAGGGATTGTGAGTGGGATTCACAAAACCACATATCCAAACCTGCAGCATAGAACACTGGGACATAACATGTCGGATCCTGTTGCTGAGGGTTTGAGGAATGGGGTGTCATAAAAGAACAATCGCAAAGTCTGGAAGCCTCTACAGTCTCTAAATGAGCTGATATTTGTTCCATCAGAGAAGTTCTTTGGCTGTAAAATTTTATGCAGAGTTAAAAATGGTTGTCTTGAAAACATCCATTGGAAAGAAGAAATCTGTGTTTTAGTGGTTACTGGTTTGTGACTGCACTGCTATAATCAGGATAACTTACTATTATTCTGTCCATAACAGATGTTATTTGATCTATTCACTATAGTGAATTATAGCTGAAAATGTATTACTATGAAATGTGCCATCAGGGGAAAAGATTGCACAGACTTTGATGGTAAAGTAGAAATGTCTATACAGCAGGTCAGAATGAAGACTTCACAGTAACAATCTTTCATATTTAGCCAAATCTGCAATAAAAATATTTTAAATATATACTTAGAACAATTGTGTTGTCTTCACCCGTGCAAACGTTCAGAATGTGAAAGAAAAACCAAATAAGGAAAAACAAAAAAAGAACTGAGTGCTTCCAAATTGTGAAACAAACAATCCAGAATTGCAAAAGAGGTTGAGTAAATGGGCTAACCATAATGCATCACATAGCACTAGACACCGTTTCAAAAAAACTTTTGCATTAGAACAAGTGCCAAAACATTTGCTCATTAGAGGTATATGTCAAATATGAGCACATACAGGTCTATGGAAAAAGAAAAGCTCTGTACTATAGAAAGTTCAGTGAGATATGACAGTGGTGTGTTGCAGAGGATTTTTTTTTTGAGGATGTCAGAGCTACAAACCAATCAATGCGATTCCCAGGACAGCTACTTTTACAAAAAAATGTACTTCTGAATCAATTAAAATCTCAACAGTATGGTGTTTCATAAAGTGATACACAAAGACTATTTCATCTTTTTATTGTATAAAAATACAAAACATAAAAGTTGCAATAGATAAAATTATCTTGATTTCACTGTGAAGCTGAAACAAGCAGGCATACACCACAATCAACATATAATCTTTTCAAGTAAATATTTGTAAAAATCAGCAGAAATATCAGCATCATGGTTCAAGGCATAACGTGACTTCAATTCTTTTTTGAGAAGGATTAACCCAGCATTTTGAGAACTTTGGATAGAACGTGTGTTTAATATGACATAGCCATTACACAGGGTCCGAGGGTCCCTACAAGTTCCAGAGAACAGAATTACTTCCTCACACTTGAGAAAGTTTGGAGAGGTTTTCATTAAAATCAATGCTGCCTTTTTTTTAATATGACAGTGGTGTCCAACAGTAATGGCTTTGGTGGCCCAATAAGCTTATTGTTAGAGTAAATATTTATTGCAGCATTTGCTCAAGTGTTACTTGTTCCAGCTACGGTATCATCCACTATAACCATAAACTCATTGCCTCATCATTGACTCAACTAAATTGTAAGGACTAAAGATTATTCCAGACATCCAGCAAAGCTATATAAACAATAAAAAAATATAGTTTCAGTTATTCACTCTCAAACCAACATACATTTATTATTATCCATAGTTTAAAAGTGTTGAACTTTTCTCTTATTCGCCACCAAATTGATTGTAGGACCAGTTAAGGGTGTCGAGATTAGCTTCTTGGGCCATGTTCCTATTGGAGTAGGATGGGGTCTGCGTGTTCCTCTGTCCTGACCCACTGGCTCCACTGATGGGTGCATGTCTCATGGCCTCCTGATTGCTGCTGCTGGTGGTCGGTGGATAGTTGAGCATGGTGTAGGACTCAAAGAGGTTGGTGTTAGGGTCCAGCATTGCCAAGGTACTTTGTCCTTGCGGCTCTTGTTTTAAATTAAGACCTGTCTGAGGGCCTACTGGGTGAATAATTTCACTTCCATCCTGACAATCTGGATATGTGTAATTCATCCCTGTGCTTGCAGGCCCATTTTGTGATCCTGATGAGGGATTAAAGTTAGGCCAGAGGCTTTCACCAGCAGGCATGGTTTCCTTCCTGTGGAGAGGCTGTTGCGAATGCTGGACACTGTGCTCCAGCTGCTCCTGCCGAGGCTGGCTGGCAGAAGCGCCTTGAGAATCAAGAAACTCCAGATCCCTTGGACTCAGTAAGGGGAGGCTGTTTCCACTCTCCCCGGTGGTGTTTAGGGAGGGAACTGTGTTAACTTGGTTAACCTGTGACATACCCCCTCCATTACTGGCCCCACAGTTGCTGCTAGCTTGGCTGAAGTAAAGTGAAGAACTAGCCCATGGATCTTGTTTGAATGATACTGGTGCTGGACATGCTGAAGTGGATGGCATCATACGGGGCTGATAGGAAGTGTTCCACATGTATTGTGGATTTTGCTCTGTGGAAGACGAATTCATGCACAATAAGATACACAATGGAGAGTGTTACTTTATAAACATGAAAATATCTTAAAAAGTTGCTTAAAATATTTTAGCTTCTCACCAATTTTAATCCTTGGGTTTAATCCTTGAGTATGAAATACTTGTTTTCTGACCATAGGTCCCACAGGTCCAGGTGTGAAACTGGGAAACGACTTCAATAGATTGTCAATTTTTCGCTTCTTTTCTTGATGGCCATATGGATCTGAAAGCAAAACACACATTCTAAGCATGCGACATCTCTAAGATTGGGCATCTAGGATCAACATACATAGCGCAACAACTTTAATATTACTTGTCCAGAAGGCCTTAGATTTATACATTTTGTGTAAATTTATAAGAGCTGAAAAACTGGCTGACATTCTGTAAAAAGAAAAACAAAGTCTTACCTTTGTCATCAGGCAGGTATCTAAATTCCATGGGTTCACTCACTTCCTGGTCAGTGGGGCGGCGCAGCTGCATGTGCACAGTGACAGGAGACGTGATGCAGGTGTCGCTGTAGGCAGGCGTACGGAAAACGATAGCCACCTGCCTGTGCACATCTGCCTGGGAGAAGGAGCCTCTGGCCTCCCAGGTCTGGGTGAAGAAGCGCACTTCTATATCATCTAGTGTGATGAAGCAAGCAATGAAGAATGAGGTGAAAGATGACTGATGTATGTTACATGGTAACATGAGGAAAGCATGAATCTATTATTTTTAATGAATAACTGTTACAAGTATGCCAACGAATTATAGTACAATGGAAAGATTCACAGATGAATGGGTAAATGAAGGAACTGATGAACATTGAAGCACTGTGGGAAGAGTCACACCAAAATGTGGTTTGGTTCAGCAGTAAATCTTTTTAGTGTTAATAATAAATATAGAAACTTTTCTACCTTTCTGGACTTTGTCACAGAGCAGGAAGATCTCATCACCACCCTTCACACTGCCACTGTTTTTGTTGACGCGGCAGATGCGCAGCTCAGCTGTGTTTGGTGCACCTGCAGAACAGATCATTGGTTAAAAGTTTACATCACTATTCAGCACACAAATGGTACACAAGACCATGAAATCAAATACAAGCATGAGCTGTGATGTGTCTTAGAATTCCTATCTCACTCTCTGGCTGTGTTTCAGTCTGAAGTGATCATGACAATGCCCTACTCCCTGAAAAGCCCCACACTTCTCACTGAGAACTCTGAAGGGTTCCCTTTATAATGGGTCAAAAGTAACAGGCATTTCAAACACACTATAACATGATTTATCAAAAACAATAATGAGTTTCCAGAGAGCTTATTTACTGCCACACTACTTTTAGCTGTTTTGTTTAATTGTAATATACTATTACTACAATTGCTATTAATGTACATGAACTTGACCTACATTTATGAATAATTTCACTTTTTTCATTTAGCATGCAAAATAAATTGGTGCAAAGAGTCTCAGCAAAGTGTCAAAAAGGATGACTTGAACCAGCCCTTCATTACTTCAAAATGTACCTGAATTAAACAGTGCCTCAGAAATCTCAAACTTTCTGCTCTGAAAGGAAGTGAGTGAATTATTAAAGTATACAACAGTCTGGCAGATCCTGTTTTAGAATGTGATGGTGTGGCTGTTTTGCACTTCCTCTTTAAATGTATTAAATG
Organism: Noturus placidus; assembly: GCA_022414735.1. Lineage (NCBI taxonomy): Eukaryota > Metazoa > Chordata > Actinopteri > Siluriformes > Ictaluridae > Noturus > Noturus placidus. The sequence continues at coordinate 167,839 of JAFFST010050913.1, read as the reverse complement.
TGTTAAACTAGCTATTTTAGGGAAGTGTATCTCAGTAACAGTGGTTCAAGCGCCATCAGTGACCACAACAAAAAGAAAAGAACTCACCTCACGTGTATTTTACACATACTCACACACTCACAACACTTTTTACTTCACTCTATATTTCACTGTGTTATCCAGCGTGACAGTGGCCCATAAAGCCCTCTGAAGAGTGGCTTCCGCTGAGACACTGTACTAACACTACCTAGCAACTCAGGAAGTGCTAAATGGGGCCATACTCACTTCCTGTAATGTGATAAGTCCCACTTACAGCTCTGTGACATCTGCAAAATCTAACCCAATAAACTTTTGCTCTAAAATATTTTGCTCCAAATCATTAACTTACAAAAAAATTTTTTTGTAAATAAAATGTTAGTTTTCTAATGAAAGAAATTAATATACTGGCACAATTGTATTTAAACACCAATTTCAAACATTTAATCATCATAAACTTTTGATCTGAAGGTTTAAGGTCATGAGAAACATTTCAGTCAAGTGTCTCCAAACTTTTGACCAGTGGTGTATGTTTTCACATTTCACATATTTTTCATTATGTAACACAACAAGATGTGGCAAAGTTACAGGGGTGGAGGCTAATTTTATTCTTTAAATCCCAAAGCAGTCTAACTGCTTTAACATGTCATAATGAAACTTCACCAATATGCCATAATTGGGCGGCTGTGGCTCAGTTGGTAGAGCGGGTTGTCCACTAATCCACTAATCGTGGGGTTGGCGGTTCGAATCCCGGCCCGGGTGATCCCATGCCGAAGTGTCCTTGGGCAAGACACTGAACCCTAAGTTGCCCCCAATGGCAAGCTAGCACCTTGCATGCAGCTCTGCTACCATTGGTGTGTGAATGTGCTCTCATTAGTAAGTCGCTTGTAAATGTAAAAATGATATTTCTGTAAAGCTGCTTTGAGACAATGTACCATTGTAAAAAGCGCTATACAAATTGATGATAAATTATAAAAAATTATAATTATAATCTTGGTTACTGCAAGAGGTGTGTTTTGTAGCAACTCACGGTTGTCATATATAGGATTGGAGATGACAGGTGGCAGCGCAATGCTGTAGCATCCAGTCTCATCTTGCAAAAGGACCTGGAAACACAGACGCACCACGTTCAGGTCGTATTCCTCCGTCTGCAAGAGCTGCTCCCGAGGAACTGCACATCCAAACACACACACAGACAGAACAGATGTTAGTATGAATCACTATTACACTGTTGTATTATCTCACCATATTAAACGTCAGAGGAATGTAAAAATTGAGCAGACAGATTCTCAGATCAGGTACAGCATCACCAGAGTCAGAGTACAGTCATGTGAGAGACCAAAAACTAAGTTCACTCAAAGCCTAATTATCTTGAATATCTCAGAGTGACACTCTCTCTACGTCATGCTGTTGCAAAAGCTACACAGCGGTATCCCCGGGTAAGTCACTGGCATGTGCCCACACGCTGTAGCTCACATCTAGAGATGCAGACACTCACATCCCACACAAAATGCGTGTGAAGATGTTTCTCAGTACGTGCGCACAAGCCCACTCGTTCTCTCTTTCAGGAGAGTGTTCGCAGTGGACTATCCCACCCACGGGCAGTGTGACGCGCGGCTGACAACCGAGGTGAGGTCACCGCAGGTGGAAATATCACAGAGAACCAAGAATCAAGAGAGCAGTGAGAACAGATGACGACTCTGTAGTGAAGAGGCCGCTAACCTGACGTTCGGAGCTCTGCCTCTGCTCAAACCACAAGGCCTCTGAGAGGAAAAAATTAAGAGGGAGAGGTGGATAGATATAGAAACGGAGAGAGAAGAACACAGAGAAGGAGAAGCAGTTTTGTAGACACACTGATGCATGAGAGAAGGTAGGAGGAGGTGAGTGGGTGTAGCGTCAGAGGCAGAGTGTGAAAATGAGGAGGTGATGTGCGTGCACAGTTTTTACATATATGTATGTCTGTCAAGGTACACAGCAACACACCGATGAACGCACAAGGCTCTTGGGTGTTGCTAGACACAGCATTTGGGTGAATGTGGGCAGATAGGAGGATAAAATAGGGACAGGGAGACCTACACATATCTCCAGCCACTGCTTTCTGCAATTTTTCTCACCTCACTGAGCTCCCCCCCCCATTACAGAAAAGTCATTCAAATATTATACGGTTATTAGATGAATGCCAATTACAAACCATACAGAACATAAGTCAAAAATGCCAATTACTCATGACGACATTAGTGAAGTGAGATCATTGTCGGCAAGCTCTCCCTTCCACGAACGATCAAACATCCCAACTAATATCAAAAAATCATTTCACTACAGTGACACAGCCAAGAGATTTGTTTCACTCACATTGTACTTAAAAACCTTATCAGATTCATCTCTATTCTGTATTTGAACAGAAATATTTTTGCTGCTTTTAGGAAGTAAGAGTGGGCCACATAAACAGTTTAGGAAGCGCTGAGCTCTCAGCAGAAGTGAGAGATATCTTCAAGTTAAAAGAAGTGAACAAGAGGAAGTAATAACAAGACAACCAGTCTGTTGCTTCAACACTGTCCAAATGACAGTCTAATGCTTCTGTTATGTATTTAAAGTGGTGTTATGGGCCCCTGGGTCTAAAATGCTTTTTGTGTCAATTCCTTAAGCCTCCTTGCTGTTATGTTAACTGGCAATCCAAAGGAAGTCTTTATGAAAATGCAAAACCCTAACACATGAATGGATGCTCTGTATTGCTGCAGGTCTCTAACCCTTCTCCTGGAGTACCACGTGTCCTGCACATTTTAGTGTACTCCCAACACACCTGATTCAACTAAATTCAGCTAATTAACAGCCGTTTCTGAGTTGAAGTGGGTGTGTTCAATCAGGTAAAACACTCAAATGTGCATAACAGGGGGTACTCCAGGACCAGGGTTGGGAACCTGTGCTCAATAGGGACAAACCAATGAGCATCAAAATTGTCCTACACATAACAGTTTTGTTTAAGTGTACCATCAATGACTTGGTGACTGTGGTAAAGCCTATGTATTCCTTAGTGTGCTAGTTTAAATTACTTTTACGATTATTTTTGCTGTATTGTTAATACTTATATTTAGATTTTACAAGCACTGATATATAGCTATACTTTCTCTTGATATTTCAGGCAGAGTCCTCTATTCCTGCACTGAATAAATTTCCCCTGGTCACATGCCATGCGAAACTGCAGCCACTTGTGCAACAGAAGTAAAACGAGAAGTAAGCTTTTTTTTTCTTTCCTATTGATACAACTGTTGCTTAAACCCAACCAGTATAGCGATAACAGAAAGGATGTAGTGATCTAGTGTCAGACCTACTAAAATGCGTGACCCTCTGATTTGTACGATCGATGTCCAACGAAATGTAAGACTGCAGAGAGAAGTGCTATAAAACCATAAAAATCTAAAAAATAAATAAATCTCACCATTGAAGGGGTTGAGGCCTCGGTTCACTCTCTGCATTATGGCATCCCTGACTTCTCTTCTCCGTACACATTGGATACCCAGGTTCTGGAAGCTATGGAAGAAGAAAAAAAAATCACGGTCAAACCAAGGATAAGTGCAGTTAGCGAGTCATAGAACAGGATAGACATTCAGCATAGTGGGCAGTGTTAGGACAAAGCACTGCAGGTTTAAGTTACACATTTTGCATACCAGGGGAATCCCCTCACACCAATCCTTCTCGGAAACATTTTGATATTAAACACAAGATGGACAGACCTTCAGAAGTGAAGTGTTATGAGCAGTAGAGTATTTGCATGGTGGTGTGTGAGCTAGTAAGTACACATAGGCCATTTTAATATTAAAAATCCATAAAGAGTTCCGGCAGGGGTAGATGGGTCCATGCAAAACCATATATACAAAAATATTCTACACAAAATAAGCAGTACGTTTTCTAGCCAAATTTTTTTAAAGCCCTATTTTATCATGACTGTTCTGCTTTAATGTGCATTTGAAAATATAAAATGAATGCTTGGTGTTTAGCCACAATAACATTAACTTCATACAGTGTGTCTGTGAAGGTAGTTAACTTAGTAAGTAGTATAGATATCAGACTTACGCAATAACTCTGCGTTCAGGTCCAAATTCTGCCTCATAATATCCATCCTTGCAGTCTTTCCCCACCAGGTCATGTGGGTGTGGTCTGTACGGCTCATTTTTGGTTACCAATGACACACGCACTTTTCCTCTTCCACAGGTGTTCAGAATCTGATGGCAAGGAGGAAACAATTTAGGAAGGTTGATTGCAGCTTCATAGAGATGACCAAGGAATGGGAACCTATATGAGATATGGGTTTTATGCTGCATACCTGGATGCTTGGATAAGTCCTATTATTGTCAGAACTTCTTTCTCCAGGTATACTCCCTGCTGAACGGCCTTCGCACTTATACCTAAAGCGCATGCCTCTTTGTTTGGGTTGTTCAAATATCTGAACACAGGGCTCTCCCACTAATCAGAGAGAGAGAGAGAGAGAGAGAGGGGGAAAAAACCAGAGCTTAACAGTGAATGCAGACTCTATTAATCTAGTTTATATAAGCAACTTTAGAAACAAAGAAACAATAAACACGTGGACAAATCTCCTTAAAAAGTGAAACAACCAGACTTTTAGGGAAACCAGCATGCCATGCAAACAGGCAATGTGATACATAAGCAAAATCTTCACATGTCCTGAGAAATACTGCAAAATAATCAACATCTGTAGAACACTTTTTTCCTCAGAACCTAATTGTAACCTCAATCAACATCAAATAATTTCCCCGTTGGTACACCTGCCTGTATACACTGCTCACTGATGTGCCATTGGACCACAAGGTACGATTATGATTATCAAAGCTTTATCACACAGCTGTTCAGGCACAGCTGTGCATGGCATGAGATGCTCAATTCCTGTTCCAATTTCTTCCTGTAAACCAAGTACACCATCATCGCTGTCTGTTTTGTTTGGGTATTTTCTTCTAACACCCAAGCATACAGTGTAGTACATCAACACTACACTTGGGAGCTGAGGTCTGCATTGCAGTCCAGCTCTCCATCAAACATGTAGAAAGTGCCATAGAGCAGTGAGTACACACAGCTGACCTCAGTCACTATAATGTACCTGCTCTGCATGCAACACACAAGAAGTGACCTACAATACAACCTCATCACGCCACCCATAGTATAAAAAAGAAGGAGTTTAAAAAAAGAGGGAAGTAGGCAAATAATCAAGAGTTGTAACTCATTCTCATTTGTAAGTCGCTTTGGATAAAAGTGTCTTCTAAATGAATAAATGTAACTTATCAATAGCAGTTACTAACTTAGTTCAGTACAGGGAAATGAGCTGTGCAAGAAAAGACGAGAGATAATCAGTATGTGAAAGAAACAAGCCCACAATGTGATAACGACGCTACAGTACTAATGGGAACTTGAAGTCAAAAGCAGTTGACCGATGTTCCTCATTTTGATTTCAATCTGCGTATGTCTGCCATGAATGTCATAATTTACTCAATTTTTTCATGTCATTTCAAACTTTCCAAATCGTTTGGCTTACATCAATTCAGTTAATTGGCATTTTTTATGCTTGTAAACATAGCAACATCCTCTCAGTTATGAAGTACAATCAATATTTCAAACTAGCACTTCCATTACAAATAACTAAAATCAAAGTAAACTAGTTCATTACTGTATATAGTCTATGAGATGCTGTAAAAGTTTAAATGGTATTTATACTTATTAGTCATTATCAGGATAAAGCAATTCGTTAAGTTTACTCGGAAAATTAAATAATCTCATAATTACCATCCATTTCTGTGGTCTCCCTGAGAGCAGATTATGGCACTCGACTATTCAGTGAATGAGTGACGAATGAACTGTGCAGTGATGTTAAGTAGTGATGTGTCGTACGCGAGTGAGTCGACTCTTACGTGAGCGCTGGGAGTCGACTCGCATTTCTGAAGAATCGTTTGTAAGAAGACGAGTCAAATCAGATCATTCGTCAGTATTCTCGATTCTCGCGTACATTAATGCATTCATCTAAAAGCATCCAAAATCACGAGCAGCACAGAATTATTTGGCACAGAATAACGATGTAAGAGCCAGATCTAATATAACTAGGCTGTATGTTTCAGTCTGTCTCCTACATGAAGGTCAGACTGCACTGCTGCTAGTGTGTAGTGCAAGTGTGGTGTTTTGGGGAGACAAATACCATAAATACCAGTTTTCATGTTAGCAGAAAAAAAAATATTGTCGTAGCCCCCCCAACAAAAAAATCCACACAAAACAAACAAGCAATAGAAACGATCACAGAAATTCTAACGGTTTCCATTACAAATACCATTACAACTCACCAGCTAACACTAAAACCATTATTGGTCCTTAATGGTAAGCACTAGACAGAACATGTTACCAGTAGAGACCCACAGGGACTATTACAGTTTCCATCCATCCATTAAATCCAATACAATTCCCATTACAACCATTAATTTCAACAGTATGTTGTACACTGCTAATAGAATGCTAGTAAAATGCTTTGCTTTGAATGAAGTAGATTTTATATTATATTTATATTATATAGATTTTATATAAAAAAAAGTACAATTAAATTTATAGTATTTTTTATTATTATCACAGAGACTAATAAATTTGTTGAAACTGGCACAGAGCCGAATAGAAGCCAAAAGAGTCGGCTCTTATTGTTGAGTTGAACCGAATGCACCGACTCCCTGAAAAGAGTCGAAATTCACAACAGAACGTCCCGCCCCTCTCCAAACCAATCAGAAGAAAGCTTAGCCCAGAATGACACGCCTACCGACCACACCTCTTTTACAAACAGCTTTTAATACTTTATCCATTGGTTTTCAGGAAATATCAGAAAACATAAGCTGCTAAAATTTTTAAATCATCAGAACTGGCAGCCTCGTAGCTTGTTCAAAAACGAGTGTGAAAACTATAGACACAAAAATTAATAAAAAGACCAAAAAAAAAAACAAAAAAACAAATTAAATCAAGATTAGTACTTCTGGCAAAGTGACTTACTAAATATATGCAACTGAATATAAACGTTGTAAACATCGTACAAAATCTATAACGCTCGTTCTCGTTACTCCGTCATCTGAAGGGTAATCCCCACAAAACGTCATTCGCCTACGCGGAGAAATGGGAATCTCCCAGAAACAAGAACAAGGAAGTTTATTTAAGACAACAGAAAAATAAATAGATAGGGATTCGCTCACTATCAAAACACGAAAGGCGCGAATAACACACAGGTTACATACAACACCAAAATATAAAAACAGTGAAAATAGCTTTTGGCCAAGAGATAAACTTGAGCTAAATGCGGAACAACCTAAACACACTTCCAAAAGGTCAGCCTCTCGCGCTAAAATGCCATGTCAAAGAGCGCGTGCATAAATATGGACGCGACATGAGGCAGAATATTATTTGGCCATAAACACTTTGCTTTCTTAGTGAACTACAGCTACCTCAGAAGGGAGGGGGTTCTTACGGCAATGAATATACGTAGTTATACGACTATTATGGCATGGGTTCCTTCTACTGAGCTTTCAATCCGAGCATATAAAGAGCGACATTCAGTAACTTCAAGACAAACCGTCAGAAAGAGAAACACGACGTAAACCCGCCTCCGGAGTTCATCCGAATTACACACAAATAAGTGGTACAATCATAAAGTAGTAGTTACATTCCCACAGATTTCGTTTCTATTACATAATCACATTCTAAATAAATAAATAAAAACACTGGGGGAGAAATCCCATTACACCTTTTTGCTGGTTTTTTTTTTTTTTTTTTTTTTAATTTAAACTTCCAAAATGGACGACTCAAGGAACAAGACGTGACCATTCCACCAAACTTCCTATGAGGAAATGGATGTGTGTGTGCACCACGATGGAAACTACGGAGTATATAAACCAATTGATGTGCAGTGAAGACAGCAGACTTTATGGGGTTTTGTAACTTTTTTATGGTCTCAGTTTCAATGAGGCAGAATACATTATATACAAAAATACGTTTTGAAATAGAACTTCTGCCCTACTAAAGAAAAAAAAAAAAAAAAAAAAAAAAAAAAGAGACA
>JAFFST010050913.1:114503-125129 GCA_022414735.1 Noturus placidus | reverse complement strand
TGTGTGTGTGTGTGTGTGTGTGTGTGTGTGTGTGTATGTGTGTGACACCCGTCGCTAGGAGGCACACTACGATCACAAACTGGAAATGAACTTGAACCTGAGCAATTTTATCGCCACCTCTATCTACATATTTAACGACAGGATAGAGGCAGATGTATTATACACACCTCTAAGCATTAAAAAAAAAAAATCGATTTCTCCTCGAAGACAAATGCGCTTTGGACTGTTTCACAAACTGCACTTAGAAAAAAGAAGTATAGTCAAATTGGGAACATATGAAATATGCGTTAATTTAAATAAACTACCCCTTATCAGCGTTTAGACTGACTGTTGGTCAAGGCGTAGTCTGATTGTTTTGTCTAAATCATATTTAGTCATAAAAACTTCTTCAAAACAACTTTTGGAGACCAAAACAGACATTTCCCCCGGTTTTTCTAAAAGACACTTATGCAGCAAACACATAAATAATTCATGAATTTATTTGCAATGAGAAGTAAAAAATATATTTGTCTTGCTAAATCATAAACAAACCTTGCATACATTTTCTGATCTTGTTCAGACTGAATAGGATTTTTTTTTTAAAGGATGGGGAATTAATAGCACTTCAAACTAAATTGCGTAACAGTCCTCAAACAATTATAATCCATATCCGGTATACACTCTGGTCAGTATAATCGTTCTTAAACTGCTCTTAAAGTCATTCCCTTGTGTTCAGGGTGTTTTAGTTTCTTCACTCTGTCACACTGTTACGTCTTAAAAAAAAAAAAAAAATAATAAAAAAAAAAAAAATATATATATATATATATATATATATGTATAACAGTAGATAAATCAGTGGATTATTTTATATATTGAACACAGGACAGCTTAATAATGAAGAAGTGAAGTGAACATATATTTATTTAACATTTCTATTTATTTAGCGCATGTTATTCCAACAAAAGCATGATGGCTTGCATTGTGAAGATAACCTTTTAACCTGCATGTATATGTAGCCTATAGATTATTACTGCCTAAACTTTTCACAGATTTATTAATAGATTTATTGTGAAGGGAACTGTGCTGATAGGAAAATCAGATTCCGATTTCAGGGAAAAGAGAAGTAAAGGTGCATTAAAACAAAACAAAACAAAAAAACAGCTTAATGTCAATTTGATGTGGAATTTGTGAGAGCTCACATATTTAACACAGGAAGCCAAAGCTCTAGGTTTTTGTTGAATAACCTAAGATCTAAAGCAGCAGTCTGTGGCCACATCGCGTTTATTCCGTGCTTTAATCTTTCGCAGCTTGTGGTGAAGGTTGCGCTTACTGTACTTTTTACTCTTCTGTGTGCACTTAAAGGTGAAGGTCAAATTATTTCACGAGATCCGGACAAAATCATAAAAAAAACTCTGACCATATCTGTGTTTCCTAAACAAATAATATATATATATATATTTATATATACACATACACACACTTGTTTGAGAGTGGTTTGAAGTTTAATTAAAGTGTGATTCTGGCAGCTTAGTAAGAGGTCAAGATGCCTCCTGTAACCTCCATGAAAAGATTCTGGGTGAGAAATACACTTTTCTGTCCAAGATATTGCATTAGTCCAGCTATACTTGCTTTTTATCTCCATGGTAAAAGGAAAAAAAATGCTCTCTACAGTAAGTTTTTTTCAAATTGTGGAAATAGAATATAATGTGTTTAACATAACAGATTTTTATTACACTGTGAACAGCAATAATTATAATCATTAGTATAATAATTAATTTGGTCTCATTGCAGAAGGCTGGTTGTGCCAAATATTCTAGGAAGGTTAACAATATCTTTGCTATGAATTTGCTTTGAATCCTCAGTCATATTGTGTCCATCAGAACAACACTAATCAGTGATTTCCTGTCTGCCCCTCTGCCTGTCTCTCTTATTTGTTATGTCTTGAACGCCGTTGTCTCCCGCGAACAGCCGAGCCCCTGTCGTCTGTGGTCTCGGAGGAAAGGCAGGAACATCACGGGCTGGTACAGGTCTCTCCGGAAGGGGACCAGGACCTGCTTACCTGCGGCCAGTGTCAGATGAACTTCCCTTTGGGGGATATCCTCATTTTTATTGAGCACAAAAGGAAGCAATGCAATGGCACCATGTGCATGGACAAGACAGTGGATAAGCCACCTTCTCCCTCACATGGCGAGCTGAGGAGAGCATCCAATCCTGTGGAGGTGGGCGTCCAGGTCACGCCGGAGGACGATGATTGCTTGTCAACGTCTTCTCGAGGAATCTGTCCCAAACAGGAAAACATAACAGGTAAATATATCCCAAAAACTGTGATGGGGACAGGAAGGATATGGGCTTGGGTTGCATGCTGTAAGTGTGCGTGTTTGTTCGTAGGTATGTGTTAAGGACGTCTGCGATGCGCATGTGGATGTGTAGTCCAGATATAAGAAACACATGCTCTCTCAGTGGGGTTCTCATCCACAACTCTGGAGACACTTTTCAGTGTTGGGAGGGTGGGGATGGAGGGCTTACATATCATATCATAATATTGCATGGCTCTGCTAAGAACATGATGAAAAAAATATTTTTTGTGATTTTTAATCAAGAGATCAGCACAGTTTAGAGTCAGCATACTTCTCACTCTGTATTCTGACTGGGTGGGATTTAAAAAAAAAAACCTCAGTCTTACAGAATACACTTGTCTGAAACATTGGCTGTATGCTTGTTTTGGCGAATGAGTGTGTCTAGTTTACCTCCTGTCCTTTCAGTTGTCTGTCTTTCTGAGCAGTTAAGCAGTTAAACCTGCTCAGGTATTACCTCATGATGCATTATGGACTCAGTGGTGTTTTTCCCCCCCAGTAATTAAAACCAACCCTGACTTTAAGTTGCCATTTTGTGATCAGCACACAACTGGAACACTAAGGTTGGTTACTAAGAGGAGGGTACATACCCATCAAGAGAAATGAGGAAATGAGAGAGTGAAAGACAAAACGGGTAGTTGGGACACTTGAGGGCTGGTTGGTGAAGACGTTTGTGTTTCAGGAGAGCCTGTCCCCTCAATGTGTATGTACAGACCCGTGGGAAAGCCCGCTCCGTGTATCTCATACCCTCTCATGTGGTTTACTCAGATGCATCTTGAGTTCATTGTATTTTTTTAAACAGCCACGTATTATCCATATAAATGTAACCCTGTGCATTTCTGACTGAAAACCAAAGACCACGGGAAGGCAAGTCAGTTATTCTTGGATGTTAGAGGACACTCTTGGTACACTGCTAGTTAGTTATTTAGCCTTTTATTTCAATTTCATTGAATATCTCCATGCACTAAATAAGACACAACAAACCTTTAAATACTGCTTCGGAAATAAATTACAAGGCAGTTTATCACTTTGATGGTAAAGAACCTTGTAAAAGAAGTATTTGGAATCCAGATTGTTAAAATGTGACCCAAGGTAATCCTGTTTCTTGAGTAAATAACATTAGTGAATATGTCATTCTTGTGATCTGTGTAATATTTGAGGTGACTGTATAAGTGTGTATGTGTGTGTGTGTGTGTGTGTGTGTGCGTGTGCGTGTGTGTGTGTGTATGGATCTGCTTGAGCTGATTTAGATGGAGCATTTGCAGAGAGTAGAAAAAAAGTGTGAGTGAGTCTCTCCAGCCTGTTTTTTTTCTGCCCTGGTCTTACATCAGGCCATTCTCTGGTCTGTTTCAAAGATCAGGTTCTAGGAAATGCCTGGGCAACTCAGTCCCATCTCCTGTGATTTGGGCCTGTCACTACAGGCTTTTTATCAGCCCCATAATTTAGCCGTACAGCTGTTTCTGTTTCCACTTCTCACTTACATCTTAGAGTCGGTGAATCTCATCGAACATTGCGGTTAGCTGTGGTTCTCGAAGCCAGCACATACATTAGATTGATGTACGTTTTAATATATATTGGTGGTAAGTGGGGTCAGCTATGTGTAGTTAACCCGTTTGTTTAAAAAAAATTGTTGATGCCATTTCTGTGCAAATTAGACAACCTCTTTATATTCGCTAGCTATCACATATACGTCTCATGTTTCTGTCAGATCCTAAGCGGGTTATTAAACTCATTTACATCATAATGTAGCAGGGTTCAGCTGATATCACTTGGGTCACTGGTACTATTTGTGCTCCTGACGTTTTAAAGCAGTTTTGTGGGAAGGACCTTACCATCTTCTGTCGGTGTTACTGCTCTGGCAGGTTAAAAGGAAGATTAATTAGCCATATTACTGAACAGTAATAAAGTGAATGTGTTAGGGGTAGCTGAAGAAATTCCCTATTATTATTATTATTATTATTATTATTATTATTATTATTATTATTATTATTATTATTATTATTATTATATTGCTTTGCTATTGTTACTGTTTCCTGATGGTATAATCAGTATAATCTGCATTATTTTAAAAGTAGTTTTGGCAGGATTTTAACTAATTACGTCTAGAGTGTTGTCCAAACCACCAAATATGGAGGCTACATGTGTGATGTAACATCACAATTCCCATATAGAGTAACTCAAAGAGACGAAAGGCAGTCGCTGTCACAGAGGAATGGTGTGTGGTGTATGTGTGTGTGTGTGTGTGTGTGTGTACATAAAAAAGAGCAGTGAGCAGAGGTGTGTGTGTCTACGTGTGTGTGTGCCCCAAATAGGCCATGTATCCTGGTTAAGGGGCCCAGCCAAAAAGTATAGAGCTAATCGACTCTGCAGCTTTCTCCTCATGTCTCCTCTTGTCGCTTACCATCTCCTGTCTTCTCTTTTCCTCTATCTCTCCTCTCTTTACTCCACCTCTCCTACTCATACCTTTATGATCCATTTTCATGTTGGACATACCATTTCATTTTGTTATTCATTATATGAGATTAATAGATTCAATCCTGGAAAAGAGGACTAACAATTAGATGTGCTTTGATAAAAAAGTAAGAATTGCTTCTACAATGCATTAATGTTCGATTACAAGCAAAACACTGGATTCGTTGGCAAAAGATTCACTATGTAAAATTTCATCCACATTACAAATTGAACTTGCTTTGGTTCCAAATTTGGAACTATTTTATAACAGGCAGTGAAGACTCTTGCCATGGTGTCATTTTAAAAATGATGACTCTATGTCGGGGGTTTCCTCCGGGTACTCCGGTTTCCTCCCCCAGTCCAAAGACATGCATGTTAGGCTGATTGGCGTGTCTAAAGTGTCCGTAGTGTATGAATGTGTGTGTGAGTGTGTATATAGATACACTGACTGATTCAGAAGAACACCAAAGCCATGCAGAATAGACCTTAATGCAGATCATTTTTTTGAATAAATATTTTTACTCCTCTTTGCTGGGCTGTGTTCAGTCATTTCTATTCTCTCTGTTTTACACGGTGTGCGATTCGTTTGCATATGAGCTGTCTGCAAGTTTCTGTTCTAAAAATGTGACCTGGCTGGTGGAATTTTTTTCTAGTTCTTTTTTTTTTCTTTTTCCTTTTTAGATTTCTGAAATCATCTCTCATGGTCATAATGATCTTCAGCACATCAATGTTCAGATTTAGTAAAGAAAGCTGGCTGGTGCAGTGAGTGTCTGTGTGCATTTTTCATGAACATGGCACTTCTCACGTTGTGATATGCAGCAATCTTTGCTTTTGCACATAACTGTGTATGCGCATGTGTGCAATCATCATGGTGATGACAGATATGATAAATGGATAGTGATGTAGTTGCTGTAGAAACGGTTGAAAATGTGAAAATATATAGGTGTACGTGTGTCTACATCAGTTGTGTCTATAAATGCCTTTTATTTCGGTTGAGACTGGGGCTCAGACTGACACATATTTTTGTGTATGCTGCAATGCTTTCTCCTCTGAATACGCACAGCCTCCCATACTCCTCCACGTCTTTTTTCCCACTATTAAATGAATTATCAGGAAGTGGCACGCTGCATGACAAAGACACATGTCTTCGCCAAGCTGTGACAGTGTACGACACCTGCAAAGGTGCTCTTTATGAATATGTATCGAAAAGGAAGCTTGCCTATTATTTCTTGAAGAATGCGTGTTTATTTCGTTTTCACTGCTCAGATTGCTCCACAGAGTCTTGTGCTTGGATATATTTACAACTACTCCAGTTTGAGCCAAAAATGTGTGTATATATATGTGTGTGTGTGTGTGTGTGTGAGTGTGTGTGTGTATGAGAGAGAGAGAGAGAGAGAGAAACAGAAACATAGAAAGAGATGCATAATGCTGTCCTTAGGGATGGGGTTTAATTAATGGTGGATGATAATGTTTAATTCTCTTCTCCTGGAGCAGTTCGGTGTTTGGGTGGATCTTATGCTGAGCATAGCTCACAGATGTATTGTGATATCCAGCATCCTCAGTACTGATTTGCATGATCCAGTCGGCTATGTACTGTGGGGGTGGGTGGGCTCTGCTCGTTTGCTTTCTTATTTTTCATTTAATGGACCATGGCATACACATTTATTGACTTGTGAATTTTTGTGCTACCTTTACAGAAGAAATGAAGTCATAATAATAGTAATAATAATAATAATAATAATAATAATAATAATAATTTCTTATTATAAGGGGTGAAATATTTTTTCTGTATAAAATCATAGCCCCGTAAATGTTCTTTTCACCTGGTTTTGCAGTGAAGCCAGCTTGTTGGGAACAAAGGTATTTAGCAGGCAGACGGGCACAGCCTGGCACAGTGCCACCCTCTCTGTCTCACCACCCTGTGACGCTTCTTCCCCGCGACCCTCCCACAACAGGACAATGGCGGCTCCTGCACCACAACAGGAGAAAAGCTCGGCTCTCGACAACCTGCTCCTGTCTTTCCCCTCTCTTATTGTTCGATGCATGATGTTGTTCCGCCTCGGAGCCGGAACGATCCAGAATTACAGTTTAAAGCAATTCAAAGAAATAAGAGACCCCTATTATCTAATGTTGGCAGAGAGCTGTTAGGGAATAGAGTCTAGGGAATAGTTACCTCTGTACAGGTATCCACTGCCTTCGAATGCTGTTTTCCTGTCTTTTTTATTACATTTTTTTTAAAGTGCTTTGGGATATCATTGCCAAGTTGGTGTGTGTGTGTGTGTATGTGTGTGTGTGTGTGTGTGTGTGTGGACCCACCAGATTTTGTCATATTGTAGCTCTGAAATTATTTCAGACATTTTAGTGTGTGTGTGTCCATGAAAAATGCTTATGTACTACAATGTGTATTTATAAGTTCCAGTGGATTACAGAGTGGGCTTTGGGAAACATGTGATGAAGGACGCAAAATTAGTTGTGTACAACTCTACATTTGTTTGTGTTTACTGAGAGCTGTGTGTGCATGTGTGTACTGTATGTGCGTGTGTGTGTGTGTGTGTGTGTGGGTGTGTGTGTGTGTGTGCGTGTTTGGGTGGTGCAGTAGAACATGAAAGGGTATGTGAGTTGGCAATGTTGCAACAGGACATCCCTCAGTGGACGCTGCCAGTGGAGAGTTGGCACAGAGCAGGACTGGCAGCCTAGCCAGGGTGGGCTAGGCTTTTACTACTCTGTTTACCTTTACTCTTCTACAAACGCGCACACACATACACACACACACACACACACACACACGCAAATCATGACATTTTGGTCTCATTTTATGGAAGCAACCACCTCCTTGAAATATGATTGTCACCTTTTCAAGCTTATCGATACTCCTATTCTTCCTCTTCCTCACTCCGTCTCTCAGGTTTCAAAGGGCACAGTGTTTGAGGTCACCTTGACCAGCAGTGCCACTCACTTTCAGCTTCTGTCATCCAAGACAGTCAATGTGATCAATTCATCTGGGCTCTAATGGTTACAAATGGCAGAAGTCTACTCTCTCTAGGCACTTTCAGGGCTCTGCTTTTGTTCTTTTTCATTTCTTCTCTCCTTACTGCTCTGTTTCTTTCCAGCACACGCAGCTACTCTGTGGAGATGAAGGCAGGGCGCTGGTTACCTGCTTAAGGTTTATATGTGAGAATAAAGTAAAAGTTAATATGCTAGCGTTTTATATACTACAAGTCACTCAAATCCATGACACACTTCTCAGACATGTGCCCATTTAATACGGTGCATGCCAAGACCTGACCAAGTGTGTGTATGTGTTTCTGCTTGTGTGTGAACTGGCTGATTGCTTGCTGTGCTCATGTTAGTATTGGAGGCTTGCCTAGTTGTAGTGGCTCTCAGTGTGTATGTGTATGTGTGTGTGTGTGTGTGTGTGTGTGTGTGTGTGTGTGTGTTCTCCGCTGCTCACAGTAGTAGCGGTAAATGCTGGAGAGGGGAAACCTGATATTTTTACGTTTGAGAAAGTGTGCAGATTTTTTTTTTCCCCGTAGTTTTGCATATTCTTGGTTCCTATTAAAACTTTACATCAGCTCCAGAACACACGATTCCAAGTTTAATGAAGCACATTTTAATGCTTGTTTGTTCAACAACAGTCATGGGTCATATCAATATTAAGTATATTTAAACTTGATATTGTGTAAATGACATGCAAACATATGATCTGGAAAACAAATATTTGAATTGGAATTGTGCATATTCAAATAACAAGACAAACTCTTCTTAACTGTCTAAGAAGAGTCTTTTCCTAAAGTCATTATTCAGGTCTTCTTACCTCCAGAATAGATGCACATTTGTGTACACGTGTATTTGCGTTGTGTTTGTCAGGACTGAGTGGTGTGTGTCCGTGCTATAGTTAGCAAGTCTTCCTGGGTGTGTTGTTTAGAGTGTAATCCGGCAGCTCATGGGCCGTGTCTGTGGGGGTCATCACCGTTCATGCAGCACAGGAAAGTCTGTCACATCTCCTGCCTGCCTGCCAATACTGTACATTAACTGCGTTATTTTTAGACTCTACTACGTAGAAATTCTGCTGCATTCATGTTTAATGAATGCTACTAATATGATTATAAAGACCTTTTGACATCTATGTTTAAAACTGTTTCCATGACCATGTACTTCGGACTGTAGTGAAAAACCAATGAAATATCAGACTGGGATTCCCATCTGCTGTATATAGTTATAGTATGTCATAGCATGCACAGTTAATGTTTAGCATGTTTCTAATTCCACATACTTTATATTTTAATTCTAATACTTCTAATACAAATTTCCTAACTGCTGCTGTCGTCTTTTCACTGTTACATGTCATCATGACTACACCTCAGTATTGTGGATCGGAATCTCAAACGACTTGTAGCCAGAGATTTGTGTGAGGAAAAATAAATAATAAAAAAAAATATATACCCCTTATGATGGCAGCACAGATTAATTTAATGAGTATAATTGAATTATTCAAGTATTACACACACATTCTATATATATATACACACATACACACATACACACACAAATACACAAGTCAGTGTAGCTTTTTATTAGTGACCCTTTCCAATGATAGTATTCAAACTATTGAAAGATAAATATCAAATAGATTATGGAAACTCAGTATGTCAGTACTGTTAATGAAATGCTGTTATTTAAAAGAGCTGAGATGATGAGAAGAATTTTGAGTAAGGCTAAAAAAACCTGTCTCTGCAGCATGTATGGAGTGGCGCACACCCACACACACACACACACACACACACACACGCACACACATTCGTGATTGTCGCTTTCTTGTTAATAAAACCTGGTTAACAGGAAAATGGCACAGCACACAAGAAATGCCTGCATCATCACACAAACACACACACACACACACAAACACACACGATACACGAACCTCTAACTTCCCTACTTCCAGACTGAATCTTGCTGATAATTTGCTCAGGCTCATTTGAATTTTAAGCACTTCTTTAATCTTCAAGGCCTAAATTGCTTTATGAATATGCATGGTATGGGCAGACTTTAGTTCATTACCTAGTTGTAAATTCTAATGACCATTAGATCCTCTCAGTAATTGCCAATTGTTTTGCATTTTTGATTGGCCTATTACCATGTGCATTCCGAACACATCAGCACAGCCTGTCAAACCTTCGGCAGAGAGTGTGTGTGTGTGTGTGCGTGTGCGCATGTGTACATGTACATGTGTGCATGTGTGTGTGTGTGTGTGTCTGTGGGAACGTGTGTGTGTGCATGTGTACGTGTGTGCTCCGTTACACAAGGGAGGGTTAACTACAAAAAGGAGAAAAGGTAATAAAATTGCATATATGACTTGCATTTTTCCCCCAAGGAAAGTAGTGCAGGATGTAAATGAAAACAGCGATTTGCACGTGAAGATTGAAAGTTCACCAGGAGATTTGACATATTTAATTTACATGATGACTCGACACCCCTTCATTAAAGCACTTTGCATATGGCGCCGCAGTTAATCACTACTGATCAGCCTCAGCACAGCAACATACACACACACACACACACACACACACACACACGAATGCGCTATGTTCTACATTCACACACTTCTGTCTGTGTCTGGGGGTTGTGTATGCGTATAAAGCTCAGCAGACAGCCAAATCTTTATGTACCCCACCTCCCCTGTGCGGAAGCAGATGTTGACACACACACACACACACACACACACACGCACACACACTCACACACACTCACACACACACACTTATCAGTGTTTGGATTTGAGGGTTTGTGAGTGAGCGGTCTTTATTAACATGGTAAGACCCTTGTCAAGTCCTATATGTATGTA